>JAKSZT010000536.1:167720-409150 GCA_026826555.1 Tolypeutes matacus
ACTGCGTGGTATTGGCACAAGGATAGACATACTGACCAATGGAACCGAATTGAGAGTTCTGATATAGGTCCTCGCATATATAGTCATCTGATATTTGACAAGGCCACGAAGCTCACTCAGTTGGGAGAGAATGGCCTCTTTAACAAGTGGTGCTTGGAGAACTGGATATCCATATCCAAAAGAATGAGAGAAGAATACCATCTCACACCTTATACAAAATTCAGCTCAAGATGGATTAACGATCTAAATATAAGAGCCAAAACCATAAAGACCTTGGAAGATAATGTAGAGAAGCATCTACAGGAACTTGTAATATGGTTTTAATTAGGGGTGGGGAATGGGGGGATGGTTTGGTATGTGGGAGTTTCTGGTATTCCTTGTGTGACTTTGCTGTGTCCTAAAACTTCTTTGAAAATTAAATGAAAATTTGGGAGACACTGGGGAATGAGAGGGGGAAGGTATCACAGTACACTTGACATCCGATAATACAGTGATAAAAGGGAAAAAGAATAATTTTTTTAAAAGGAATTTCTTTTTTTTTTCCATTTTTTTGAATGTCCCAGTCCACTAATTATATTTTGTTTTGTTTTGCTTTTTAGTTGTTTGTTTTGATTTTGTTTATTTCCCTGAGTTTCCTTGTGTTTATCCCTTGCATTTAAGCTTATCTTTGTTGTTTCTCTTTTCTATTAAGTGTATTGGGTTATTATATGGGCTAAATGTTCAGGGAAGATTTAAATCACAGAAGGTTTGCAATAGGTACTGCAGAGGATTATTGGTGGGGGGTGTCTGGGAGGGGGGTTCCATGGGAGTAAGTTCATCTGAACATACATGAAAGATATATAAAATTGTTCAAATGATCAAAGGATGGGGCATGGTCACTTTGGGTGGACAATCACTCAATAAATGAGGGAATCTGAATTCCCAGCCTGGAGAGCTCTGCCACATTCTCCAAGGAAGCAGCAACAGTCGTCTGAGTGCAGGTACAGTGTCTATCAAAATAGGATGGCCCACTGATGAGTTCTTGTTATTGATGACTAGCCTTATGAGTCTTTGCTTTTGTAACTGAAAGTTAGCCTACTGTTATGGGGTGCCTAAGGGTTGCCACTTGAGAGCCTCCTTGTTGCTGAAATGTGGCCTCTCTCTAAGCCAAACTCAGTATATGAATGCATTACCTTCCCCCCAAAGTGGGACATGACTCATGGGGATGAGCCTCCCTGGCAACGATGGATTAATACCAAGTGCCAACTGGCAACATGATTCGAAAAAGACCTTGAATAAAAGGGGGGAAATGTAAAGAGAAATGAATTCTTGTGGCTAAGAGACTTCAAAGAGAGTCAGGAGGTCATCCCAGAGGTAACGCTTATGCATGCATCAGTAGGATCTCACAGAACACCAAAATGGATATCATCCCACACAAAGGGGCTCCTGAGAGCTCTGGAGACACCCAGGCCCTATATAAGGGTGGATAGTCCCAGAGAATGATGCCTTATTAGTGGGCTCTGCTTTGGAATCTCTGCTCCTGAAAGTGACAGAGTTGGACTCAAATTAAAGTCCTCCCTGCACATGGTCCAACAGTCCCTTCTATTCAAAACTATATGTGAGGCCTGAGTTTTTAGGTGTACTTCCAGAGACTGGATCCTCTGGCCTACCTATGTGCCAGCTGTGCCTGGAATCTCGGTGGAACTGCAACTCCTACCCTAACGCTCAATGGACTCATCCAAGTCACCTGGTGAGGAGATGACGATGGGTAACAGCCATCTCAGGGAATGGAGAGGGCCTGCAGCTGCAGGCAGGATAATCCCACCCACCATATCCATGGGATATAAGCCCTCTCTCACTTGGAGTGGACATCACCATCCCAATCCCCTCAGGATTGGGGGAAGAAATATGGACTAGAGTGGACTTAATGATATTCTTTTGTACACATATGGTGATTCAAGCAATGGAAGAAATTGTAACAGTGAGGTGGAGCTGGTGGCCACTGGACACTTTCAGGGCAGGGAGGGGAAGTGCAGTTGAAATACAGGGGCTTTTTCAGGACTTGGGGGTTGTCCTGAGTGCCGTTGTGGTGACAGATGTAGGCCATTTTAAATCAGCACACATCATTCAGAACAGTGTGAGGGAGAGTGTGGTCTATGATGTGAACTGTGGTCGATGGTTGATGGCAAGGCCCCAGGATGTGTAGGTCCATTGAGGGTGATGGGCCACACTTGCAGGGGATGTTTTTGTGGGATATTGTGGGAGGTGTGGGAGGTGGGGAACATGGGAATCCCTGTAATTTCTGCATAATATTTAGGTAATCTAAGCACCTTTAAAATATATATATATATATATATATATAAAACATTTTTGTAAGCAAATGCACATATATGCATATATATTTATATATCATTTTACAAATATTGGTATGTATGTGAAAAATTTGATTTTAACCCACACACACACAAAAAAAAAAGTACAGAGGAATAAGATTTAAAGAGTTGAATAGAAGCAATGAAAGAAGATCCTGTATGGAGAATAATAGATAGAATGAAATAAAACACTGAAATGATGAAAGGGGAAAAAGAAAAATTAAAAGAGAGAAAAATTTGGAAAAAATAAAACAGAAAAAAAGAAAGAGAAATAAAAACAAGAAAAATTAAAGATCAAACCTGAAGAGTGGAATAAAGAACAACAACATAAAAAGAAGATAAAAAGATGAAGGAGATAGAAGAAATAATGTAGGTAGAGAAAATCAGTAAGAAAAACAAAATTTTAAAAAGCAGGGAATCAAAAGAAGGGGAATAACAGCAAACAAGAAACAAGACATCAGCAACTCATTTTTTAAAAAAGGGGACAAAGAGAAAAAAAGAAATAAAAACAAAATAAACACAGAAAGGCAGCCTTCCCTCTTAGACCCATTTGGATCTTCTCAAGCTGTCGGTGTTCTTCAATCAATCACCATGCAGCCTGCCCTCCACAGGTTTTGAAATGGGTTTTATTGCATAAATTGAGGAAAATAAAAAATGGAAGTATTTTTTTTTTATTTAAGAGATCCAGTAAAAACTAATAAAAGAGAATGTCTATATATTCCCTGTCATAAAAGTGGATGCTTGATAACCCAATGGATCACTTCACTAAGAAGAGCCAGGAATTGAACCATGGATCTTGTACATGCAAGGCAAGAATTCTTCCACTGATCTAACTTGTTTCCTTAGCTTAGTTAGCCTTTCAGAAGACTGTCCACTCACTTTCCCTTGGGCAGTTTATATTCCTTGCAGGTTGGTAGAGTATTGCTGATTAAGTGCCTGTCTGTCTCGGATTCCTCTCTGATGTACTTTCTTTCTCTGCCTGTGTAGCTGGGCATGACAACCTGCAGGGGAGATGCCCCTCCCCTCTCAATGTTGAGTTGGGGTCCCTTCTGATATTCAAGAGGGATGCAGATGACCAAATTCATGCAAAGATACCACTCTCTACTCTCTCAGACCTCTCTTCCACCCTGGGAATTCATCCACACACTTCCTTCAGAGCTGGGAGCCAGCAGTTCCATCTATGCCATTTGCCCTGAAGGCAAATTGTATATGCCCCTTCTTTCCAAAGTAGCAAGGAAGTCATGATATTCATTTGGCTTCATTAACTTTCTGATACCCTCCTAGATGACTCAAAACACTTTCTTGTTCTATCACAATCCAAAGCAGCAGACAAGGAAGAATATGTCTGCTCTCCTGCAGTTAGATATAATTTTCCAAAGGATTTACCTTCACTTAATATGTCAGGGGTCGGGGAGGGGAGAACTTTCTAGCAGCCAGGATGTTTAATAACTCATGATTAGTTATTTTGCCTTCTTTGTCTATCTGTCCCTACTCTCCTGGGTGTTATGAAGCAGTGTCTGCTGTACCCCAAAGCAAGTCCCCAAGGCAGCCTTTGACTCTTCCTCCATTATTTTAGTGAGAACTAAGGCTTATCTTCCTTACCCAATGGCCATGTTCCCCAAATCTAAAATATTTGAATTTCATTTTTATTTCAAATGTTTTCTGCTGATATCTTTTACATTTCAACTACTTATCTATCTGGAATTTATCTTGAGTTAAAGAATTTGATAAGAATTGAATTTCAATTGTTTTCCAGAATGGCTGTTTTTTATAGTTGCATGATTATATTTTAACCATTGATTTCAAATCCAAGGTCTCTAATCTGTGCCATTAATCTTTTTTTTATTTTCAGTGTGTTGCACATTAATCTCTTTTATTATTATTATTTTTAAAAAGATACTTAGATTACATAAATGCTACACAGAAGACATAGGGATTCCCATATGCCCCACTCCTCACACCTACCACACTCTCCCACATGAACAACCTTCATTAGTGTGGCACATTCATTGCAATTAATAATCACATCTTGGGGTTTTGCCATTAAGCATGGGACATAGTTCACATTGTAATCTACACTCTCTCCCACACAGTTCTGCATGTTGTGTGATGATATAAAATGGCCAATATCTGTCATTGCAATGTCACTCAGGATAATACCCAAGTCCCAAAAAATCCACTGTATTACAGTTGTTTTTCCTCTCCCTGCCCCCAGAGCTGCCAGTGGCCACTGCTTCACATCAATGTTGTAATTTCTTCCATTCCTAGAATCACAATATGTCTATAGTAGAATATTGTTAAGTCCACTCTAGTCCATAATTCTTTCCCCAATCCCAAGGATTCTGGGATGGTGACATCTACTCCACCTCCAATTGAGAGGGAGATTATATCCCCTGGGGAAGATGGATGGGACTATCCTGCCTGCAGCTGCAAACTCTCTCCATTCCCTGGGATGGCCATTGTCCATCATCATCTCCCCGCCAGTTGGACTGGGTGAATGGGCTGTAGAGTAGGTTTTGCAACTCTGCCAGGGTTCCGGGCCCAGCTGGCACATGGACAGCCCAAAGACTCAAGTCTCTGTACCTACACCTACAAACTCCAGCACGAACTTTAGGTTTAAATAGAATGGACAAATAAGCCATGTGCAGGTGTGACAGTTTGATATAATTATGAATTCCAAAAATATAATTGAATCATGCTTGTAAACTGATCTGTTAATCTGGGCATGATTAGGTTAGGATTAGGGCATTGAGCCCCACCCCTTGGTGGGTGGGGAATTGAATATAAAAGGCAAGGCAAAGGACAGTTGAAGCAGTCTTTTGAGAAGCAGTTTTGATATTGTAAAGAAGGCCCCAGGAGAAGAGAAGCAAGCCGTTCACCTGATTGTCTACAGCTGACCTTGTGGAGGAAACAGGAGCCAGCTGACCTTGTGAAGGAAACAGGAGCTAAGCCCGGAGAGAAACGCAGCCCCAGGAAGAGAGGAACCCCAGAAGCCTGAACCCTGGCAAACGCCTGCAACTGTCTTGCTCTAATACGTGGCAATGGACTGTGGTGAGAGAAGAAACTTAACGCTTTATGGCCTGATATCTGTGGACTTCTACCCCAAATAATTACCCTTTATAGAGGCCGACCCATTTTTGGTATTTCATATTAGCACCCCTTTGGCTGACTAATACAGCAGGGAAGGCATAATTGAGTCCAACTCTGTCACTCTTAGGAGCACAAACTCCAAAGTAGGGCCCACTGTCAAGACACCAAACTGCAGAGCTATCCACCCTGACCATAGGACCTGGGTGTCTCCCAGAGCCATCAGGAGCCCCACTATTTGGGATAGTATCTACTTTGGTAGTCTATTAGATCCTGCTGAAATGTACGTATGCATGACCTCTGGGATGGACTCCCAACTCATTTTGAAGTCTCAGACATATAGACTCATTTGTCTTTACCTATTCTCCCTTTCTTAGAGGTCTTTTCCTTTTGCATTGCTACTTGGTGCTTGGAAGCAATCCTTCAGTGCAGGGAGGCTCATCCCAGGGAGTCATGTCCCATGCTGGGGGGAAGGTAATGCATTCATATGCTGAATTTGGCATAAAGAGATGCTGCATTTGAGCAACATGGAGACTCTCAGGAGGCAACCCTTAGGCACCCCATATCTGTAGGCTAAGTTTCAATTTCTAGAGCAAAGGATCTTAAGCATAGTCATCAATATCAATGGGCCATCAGTGGATCATCCCCCTTTGCCAGTCACTGCCCCTGCACTTGGGGGACTGTTGTTGCTCCCTTAAAGAATGTGGCAGAGCCCTCCAGGATATTAATTCAGTATTCTCTCGGTTATAGTGTAAATCTCCATCCACTGTGACAATGTCTCAAAAATATTTGAACATTTTTAAATACCTTATATGTGTGCTCAGTTGAACTTCCTTCCATGCATCCCCCATCTCTGACACCCTACACCAAAGATCCTCCCCACCCCAGTAGTAACCCTTCTGTGATCTAAAGCTTCTTCAAAGATGAAGCCATTACAATAGCCAAATAAAATTAATAGGAAAATTAAATAATAATGATGTATAAATATGAGATAAAGTACATAGAAATTTTTTTAAAAAACTAAAAATAAAATAACATTAAAAGATTGAGATATTTTAAAGAATGAAAAATATTTTTTAAAAAGTTTGGGACATCTCACCTTTCATCACCACAATATCTGGTGTCCTGTCTGCACTGTGGCACCTTCCCCCACTCATTCCCCAGTGTCTCAATATTTTTCATTTTGTTTTCAAAGAAGTTTTACATACCAGCAGAATCACACACAGAATACAGGAGACTCTCATATACCCAACATTCTCCCTCTGTCCCCCCCCCAATATTAATACCTTTTTATATGTGATTGCTACTTTTGATATAACTGATATACAAGTAGTGAAAAATAGCTACTAAACATGGTCAATGGTTTATGCTATGATTTAAATTTTAGACTGTACACTTTAATAAATTTTGATATTTACCGTGTCCTTTGTCCATCACTGTAAGATTGTTCAGAACATTTCCACTGACCACTAAGTATCCCCTGTTCGATGTACTCTATTCCTCCTTCCCCCTACCCCTGCACACATGATGACCCACTGGCTTGACTCTTTGGATCATAAGATTCATAGTGACATGCAACTAGACCGAAGTCTTGACACACTTGTTTGTCTTCCCCTATTAGGAACTGCCCATGCTCTCGAGAGACTCCTGGCTGTCTATTTATAAACAAACTGGTCCTCTGAAGATGGAAGCCCAACTCCTTCCCCCTCATTATGTGGGTCTCCACCCACTGATAAAACACATTATGACTAAGTGATGGCTCACACACTCCCAAGAAGCCTACTCCAGGTGTGCCCTGTCTTGAATGGCACCCATCCAACATCCTAAACCAGTAAACCTTCCTTGTCCTTTTGCCATAAGAGCATTCCAAACTTTTTACTTTCAACCACATACCCACAAATACACAGTGTCCACCTGGTTCCTCATCCAGCCCTCACCCCAGAGTATTATCAGCCAAAGGGGTGCTAATGTAAAATACCAAAAATGGGTTGGTCTTTATAAAGGGTATTTATTTGGGGTAGAAGTCCACAGCTACCAGGCCATAAAGCATTAAGTTTCTTCTCTCACCACAGTCATTGCCAAGTGTTAGAGCAAGACAGTTGCTGGCATTTGCCAGGGTTCAGGCTTCTGGGGTTCCTCTCTTCCCGGGGCTGCATTTCTCTCCGGTCTTAGCTCCTGTTTCCTCCACAAGGTCAGCTGTAGACGATTAGGCGAACGAACGGCTTGCTTCTCTTCCCCTGGGGCCTTCTTTCCAACATCAAAACTGCTTCTCAAAAGACTGCTTCAACTGTCCTTTGCCTTGCCTTTTATATTCAATTCCCCACCCACCAAGGGGTGGGGCTCAATGCCCTAATCCTAACCTAATCATGCCCAGATTAACAGATTAGTTTACAAGCATGATTCAATTATATTGTTGGAATTCATAATTACATCAAACTCCCCAACGGTTACACCCCAGTATCCTGGACCTTCTAACCCACAATTACCAGTCTACCCATTAGTCAACCTTGCACCACCCAACCCAATAATATCACTACCCTCCTGTCCTATCCCTTCAATATGAATCTATACTCTTTCACCTTACCATAGATTACATCCGTATGGGTGACGCCTCACAAAATTCTCTTCTCTTTCTATTTCTTGTAAACCTTTCTTAATTCATATCAGTGAGGTCATTTACTGTTCATTCTTCAATAGCTGGGTTGATTCATTCAATATAAGGTCTTCTAGATTCATCCATGTTATCCTGTGTGTTAGCATTTTATTCCTTCTTACAGCTAACTAATATTCCATTGAATGTATGTACCACATTTTGTTCATCCATTCATCTGTTGATGGGCACCTGGGTTGATTCCAACTTTTGGCAAAAGTGAATAATGCCGCTATGAACATTGGTGTGCATATAATTGTTCATGTCTTTGCTTTCAATTCTTCTGGGTTTATAGGTAGTAATGGAATTGCTGGATCATATGGAAGTTCTATAGTTAGTTTTTTGAGGAACTGCCAAACTGTCCTCCACAGTGGCTGGACCATTTTATATTACTACCAGCAGTGGATGAGGGTTCCCATTCCTCCACATCCTCTCCAACACACATAGTACACTGTTTTTTTAATAGTTGTCATTCAAATGGTTCTAAGATGATATCTCATTGTAGTTCTGATTTGCATTTCCCTAATAGGTAGTGATGTTGAGCATCTTTTCATGTGCTTTTTAGCCATTTGTATTTCTTCCTTGGAGAAGCTTCTTTTCAGGTCACTTGCCCATTTTTAAATGGATTGTTTGTCTTTTTATTTTTGAGGTGTAGGATTTCTTTTTATATGCAGGATATTAGGCTCCTATCAGATATATGGTTGCTTAATATTTTCTCCCATTGTGTAGGCTGCCCTTTTTACTTTCTTGATAAAATTCTTTGAGGTGCAAAAGTTTTTAATTTTGAGAAGATCCCATTTATCTATTTTTTCTTTTGCTGCTTGTGCTTTAGGTGTGATGTTCATGAAACCATGTCCTATTACACCATCCCATTGATTTTTCCCTATATTACCTTCCATGGTCTTTATGGTCTTGGTTATTATATTTAGTTCTTTGATCTATCTTGAGTTGATTTTTGTATAAGGTGTGAGATGGTGATCCTTTCTTATTATTTTGGATATGGATATCCAGTTCTCTGATCACAATTTGCTGAAGAGGCCATTCTCTCCCAACTGAGTGGGCTTGGTGCCCTTGTTGAATATAAATAACTGTATATGTGAGGATTAATATCAGAACTCTCAATTCTGTTCTACTCATTGGTATGTCTATCCTTGTGCCAATACCATGCAGTTTTGAAAACTGTATCTTTGTAGTATATCTTAAAGTCAGGTAGTTTGATACTTCCAATTTCATTTTTTTATTCAATATGTCCTTGGTGAGTCAGAGCCTCTTACCCTTCCAAATAAATTTTGTAGTTAGTTTTTCCAAAACATTAAAAAATGTTGTGTTGATTTTTATTGGGATTGCATTAAGTATGTAGATTAGTTTGGGTAGGATAGATACCTTAATGACTTCCTATCCATGAACAGGGAATATTCTTCTATTTATTTGAGTCTTCTTTGATTTCCTTTAACAGTGTTGTGTAGTTTTCTGTATATAAGTCCTTTACATCTTTAGGTAAATTTATTCCTAGTTATTTGATTATTTTAGCTACTATTGTAAATGGTATTTTTTTCTTGATTTCCTCCTCAGATTGCTCATTATTGGTGTACAGAAATGTTACTGATTTTTGAGCATTGATCTTATAGCCTGTGACTTTACTGGACTTCTTTATAAGTTCTAGAAGCTTTTTTGTAGATTTCTCAGGACTTCCTATGTACAGGATCATGTCATCTTCTCAACTACTTAAGCCACATCCACAACCTTCTATAATACATCTTGGTATCTGATAAGCCTAATAATGATTCATTTCTACTCTTTTTCTGCATGCAGCCTATTCTTATGTTTCAAATTTAATATAAATTTAAAATAAGCCAGTATAGTCATAGTACAAAGTTCGGTTTATATTTTCAATTAGATTTTGTAGCCATTGGACAATTTGATGTAATTATGAATTCTAAAAATATAATTG
Source organism: Tolypeutes matacus (assembly GCA_026826555.1). Lineage (NCBI taxonomy): Eukaryota > Metazoa > Chordata > Mammalia > Cingulata > Chlamyphoridae > Tolypeutes > Tolypeutes matacus. The sequence continues at coordinate 177,760 of JAKSZT010000536.1, forward strand.
GATCATGCTTATAAACTTATCTGTTAATCTGGGCATAATTAAGTTATGATTAGTGTGTTGATGGGGCCACGTCAGTAGGACATTGAGCCCCACCCCTTGGTGGGTGGGGAAAGAAAATATCAAAGGCATCACAAAGAACAGAGTTGCAGCAGTTTTTGAGGAGCAGTTTTGATGTTGGAGAGAAGGCCCCAGGAGGAGAGAAGTGAGCCATTCGACTGATAGTCTACAGCTGACGTTGTGGAGGAACCAGAGGAGCTAAGTCCAGAGAGAAACACAGCCCCGGGAAGAGGAGAGCCCAAGAAGTCTGAATTGTGGCAAACATTGGCAGCTGTCTTGCTCCAACACGTGACAATGGACTTTGGTGAGGGAAGAAACTTTTGCTTTATGGCCTGGTAACTGTGGACTTCTACCCCAAATAAATACCCTTTATAAAGACCAACCAATCTCTGGCATATTCCATTAGCACCCCTTTGGCTGACTGGTACAGATTTTTTTAGGAAGATTAATTTATGTAGCGTTTATATCTTTAGAGAATTAAGAATTCCTGTCCACTAAGAGATTTTCTTTGATTTAGCCAATTTTCCTTTATTCTTCTCAGTAGTACTTTACATTTTCTTCCTATCTTATTAATTTTTGTGATTTACTGCTGCTGTTCTTCATCCATGACCACTAAAATGCCAGATAATACACTTGCTGTAAGAAAAATTGGCTCTTTCAGGTAAATATATGACTCCAGCCTTTGCTGATCATCACGCTGATGGTCTAATATCACTATGTAGCCATCTGCCATCTCCTGCTCTGCACAATTATCATGTGATGACAATTTTGTGGCCTCCTCTAAGGGAAGACCTGGACTAGAGGCTTGGTCCATGCCAACATGAGAGCCTCTTCACAATATGTCTGCCCTTATGTGGCCACAATGTCATAGACCACTTCATTTGTGACTTAGACACTTTGTGAAAACTAGCCTCCACAGCCACCAATAACTTTGGTCACTGTTGCTGCCAATGTCAGGTTCAGTTATCTGTTAAACTTTCTGTTCTTGATGGTCTCCTAGGTGGTCCCCATATAAACATTTCAAATTTGACAGGGGAGATTAAAAGCCCTGTCCACCTGTGTCTTTCACATCACTGTAGTCATCTTGATATTTCTGCCCTGTATATTTGTATATCTGGGCCCATTTACCACCTTTCCCATGATAAAACTGTGGCTATGTTTTGTATTATCATAACTCCCATGTTAAACTCTTTCATCTACAATCTCAGAAACACAGTTGTAAGGAGTGTCATGAGATACTATGGGACAAATTTTTACTTTGAGAAGTAAACCCAACCATATAAAAGATGCCTTTATTTTCAGTACCAAGTGAATACTACATGCCAAAATTACTTAACAGTGTCATATAAGCTTTTGGAGGAAAGTCCAAGTCAGGAAATTGTTTATCTTTATAAAAATAGTCCATTTAGATTAATTTATTGCACTTTTATTTGACAACCTTTAATGTCAGAATCAATTAGAGTTCTTGTTGAAATTATGATTCCCAAGAAACAGCTGTAAAGATTATTTTTGGAGTCATTTATCTGCATTTTAAGCATATTTCACAGATGTTCCTGAAGTAGATGATCTTGGCACAGAATTTGAACAATAGTGCTATAGATTATTTTCACATCCTCAGCCTATTACAACATTATCTTATTAAGGTCTTTCCTGGGAAATGCCCTCCATAGAAGAAGCTATGAAAACAGTGAAACTTTCTAATCTTCATAAGTAATGCAATACAATCTCACTACATTTACAATTGTAAGACAAAAATAAAATATTCTGGAGAAGTGAAAAATAGATTTGGATTTTTATTCTCTGTCTTCTCTTTCAGTATTTTCTAATTTTCTGCCACATCTGGTCTAATTCTTTCTTTATAATTTTCTGTCTCCAAAGGAAATATCTATCATTTCTTCTTCATTTTCATTGTTAAATTAACTGGTAATTCACATTGATAGCCTTGTTTTCACAATTTTGATATCTGGATAGCATGTTATGTATTAATTCCTACATGCATTTTTTAAAAGAAAAGGATGGTAGGGTTTAGTATACTATAATGTTTAAGAGCATAGAATCTGCTAAGACAGTCCTGAGTTCAAATTTTAGTTTTGCCTTTTATAGTGTGGACTTTGGCAAAACACAATCTCTTTAAGTTTCAGGCAAAGGGAATGATAGAGATATTACTAAGATTAAATCAAATAATCCTCACATAGTCCTAATACATTAACTGTTAAGATGTTAGTTAATATAAACATTCCTTATTACTGGAGTCTCTGAAATGATAACAGATACCATTATAGTTAATGTAAAATTTTTCTTAAAATCGTAATTTCTCTCTCCCTATTTTGAAAAATATTCTGAAATTTGACTGGCCTTGTATGAATTCTTGGGGATTGGAATGGGCTCTTCCTCTGTCATTCCTGAGATTTTCTTCCCTGGTTTTCAGATCTCCATTGATATTTTGCCTTCAACACCTTAGAGCTCATGCAATTTTGGCTCTGATTATTTCCTGAAAAATCCTGTTAGGGGTCATAGAAATATTTTACTATGAACCTGATAATAACAAGCAGACTCTCAGAATATAAAAAGATTTGAAAGGTATTATTTGTTCAATGTGGGTAGAATTGTGCAACGGTTCTAAGAGTAGAGTCAGATTTCTCTGGTTTGAATGTGATCTGGGCAAGGCTATTTTTTTTTTTTGTACATCTGTTAGATGGTAATAATAGTACCCATCTCAAATTTGTTGGGCCAATTAACTGGGTTAATGTATTTTAAGTGCTTATAACAATGCCTGACACATAGATCATATTTGTATGTTTTTTTTTCAAGTGGAAAAAATATTGACTGCTACTGACCCATTCTAGTTGGGGAAAATATAGGCAGATATCTCTTCTGTAAATATCAGGACTTCATCTTCTCTGAGTTGTACCTTTGTAGATGTTGCTCTGGTCACTGTTTCCATAGGTGAAAGGGATACATTTTTGTATAAATAACCATATATAACACAACTTTTTTTCTGTGAAATTCAACTAAAGACTTTATGAACATTTAGGGGTATTATTCTGCTTCTGGAGGTACTGTAGACAGCAGAGTTTCAGATCATGTGAAAGAATACCTAGACTGGAATGAACAGTCTATGATTGAATTTCATCTCACGAGTTCTCAACCATTGTCTTATCCCAATCCTAGTTTATACATACAATGACATGGTGGTACAAAATTCATAGGGCTATATTAAACATTAGGTGAGCTAATGTGTCCAAATCATCTGGGCAAGTGCCTGGCATTCAGTAAGTGCCTAATAATTGTCACAAATTTATTGCTTCTCTCACTTCTCCATCAGCATCCCATTTCTGTCTAACTTTTTAGAAATGCTATGACTTATTTATTATTTAATTATAGATGAACATTGCATTCGGAGGCTGGGATGGTTAGGCTAATGTGTCAACCCATCTAGTTAATTGTGTCCAAGTGCTTGGTCAAGTGAGCACTGGGCTAGTTGTAATACAAGGGCATTTATGGAGTTTGGTCACCAATGAGTTTACTGCATGGATGGCTGATTATATCTGCATCAATCAGGGAGATTTCCATCAGCAATGGGTGGTGCTTTATCCAATCAGTTGAATGCCTTAAAAGGGGAAGTGATTTCAACATTCAGAGAGAATTTCCCAGCTCATCTTTAGACAGCCAACATCTTCCAGAAACTTATCAAGGCCCTTCACTGAACTTTCATTGAAGGCCCTGGCTTTCAGCCGGTCTGTGCAACCTGGACTTGTGCATCCCCATGGTCATGTGAGAGACTCTTATAAATTATCATATGATTGGCAGATATCTCCTGTTGATTGTGTTTCCCTAGAGAACCCTGACTAATACAGAGGCTATGAAAAACTTTCAGAGCTCTGAGAGCAAATCTTATAAAATTAATGCAAAATGGATGAGATTAAAGTCTAAAAAATTCACCTTAAAATGTGAATGTACCCTGTATCATAATGAACTTATGCAAGACCCCAAAATCTAATTAAATTTTTATGACAAATAAGAAAAATGCAGCATAATGATTAATATTTGAAGCAAAAGCTATTATTTATTTATTACTAATTGGAAAGCACTATAAAGGCCTCATCTTGTTTTACCCTCATAAGAGTTTTTGAAGTAAATACTGTTATTTCCATTTTCTAGAAGAATTAATTCAAGCATGGAAAATGTGAAAAACTTAACCAAAGTCTATTCTACTAGTGAATGCCTCAGGTGGGATTTAAACTTAGTATTTTGGATTTAGAACCTGCACTCTTAAGCACTATGTTATTTTTCATATTAGTTGCATATATCAGAGTAAAGAACACTTTCTAGTTAAGAAAGATAAGCATTAAATAAATAAACATATTAAAACAGAAAGAGCATAGATTCTGAGTGAAAAGTGCTAAATAAGTGGAATAAGTGATATGCTAGAAAGTGATTTGTAAGCAGGGGTTCTCTTTAGAGTGTACAAAGAAGAGTCAAAAGTAAAATGTAGTGTTTATCTGCCCATGTTTAGTGATGAGAGATATTAAGCTGAAAAAGCATGAATAAAACCATTAGAAATATGTTTATGATTGAGGGGAGGGGAATTTTATTCGACCTGAATGAGTATCATTATCTACTCTCCTCTATTCCAACTTGAAGATTGCTAAGCAACTTTATCCATATTCTTATTAATTCAGATCACATAAAACAGGATGAAAAATATAACACATGTACTCAAACAAACCATCTTCACGCAGCAGACATTGTCCTTTTTGGTGGTTGCTCTTTTTGGTGGCATTTGGATTCTCCTTTGCAGATAGGAACATTGATCTCCACATTGGTCTCTTCATGGTCTGCTTTTATTTTAATTTCCATCATTTTTTCCCATGTAAGAGCTCTTGTATTCATTTGAAGCATCTGGAACAAGGTGATTTTTAAAAGGAAAGCTATCCACTTAGCTAAATTTACTCTAAACTATGACTAACCTTTTCATGGCCTATAAGGTTCTGCCCAATTTCTCTCCACTCAAAGAAAGATTTCCATGAACTTATCCAGTACTATTCTATTCCTTGTTCACAGTGCTCCAGTTACAATAGACTTCTTCTTACCATCAGGCCTTTTTTTCTAGTTCTTCTTGCTTCCTGAATTGCTCCTCCTACTCTAGATCTTCAAATTGTTGGCTTCCTATCATCACTCAGGCTACAGTTCAAATGCCGCTTAGGTTGAGCAAATTTCCTTAAGCACTCATTGTAAATCCATTCTTTATCTCCTTGAGTTACTCTCTATCATATCTGATGAGCTTTTCAATGAATTCCTTTGAAAAACTTTGAGCTTGCCAGGAGAAACTGGTTGGCTGAACTAGAGATGAAAATTCTCCCCTCTGTCTGCAGAAATCATCTCTTCTTTTATGGCGTTCAGCTGATTGGATGAGACTTCCCTCATTTTGAAGGCAATCCCCTCAGTTGATTGTAGATGTAATCAGCCATAGATACAATCAACTTACTGAATATTTCAATCCATAAATTCTCTTCACAGTAACTATCATTCCTGTATTTGTTTGATAGAACAACTGGACACAATAATTTAGCCAATTTGATATAAGAACCTAATCATCATAGTCCACTTTTTTTCTCAGTTTGGCACCCATATACATCTCTTTAGACCATACTTAATCTCTAAATAAAAACAGTAACAGAAGCTTTTAGTTTCCTTGGTGCTCAAAGCAGATACAATGAAACAATGGGGATTTATTTGCTCATGGTTTTGAGTATAGGAAAATGTCCAAATTAAGGCATCATCAAGGTGATGCATTTTTCTGGAACACCAGTTGTCAGTGATCCTTGGTTCTTCTAACACATGGCAAGGCACATAGTGGCATCCACTGGTCTCTTCCTTCTCCTTCTGGTTTGTTGTTTGCAGCTTCTTACTTCCTTGGCTCTCTTTCTCTGAATTTCATTCTGTTTATAAAAGATGCCAGTAATAGGATTAAGACCCACCTTGACTTCATCAAAGGGTCTTATTCACAATGGGTTCACACCTACAAGTATAGATTAGATTTAAAAGAACATGTTTTTCTGGGGTACATACAGCTTCAAAGTACCGCACTGACATATATTCAACTATATTACTCAGTTATTCTGTGTACAACTGGAAACACATTAACTTTTTTCCCAGAAGATGGTGCAAGTCCTATTCACTCTGAAACTTGATAAACTATAACTTAAATACTATGACATAAAGTTAATCCAATTTATGTTATATGATAAGGCATAAATAGGAAAGAAAACAAAAATATTTGTTTTATGAATATATGCAAAAGTATTCATAACAAAACAAAAAAATCTATTCATGACTATTTTAGTCCTTGTTTCTGTAACTGGACATATAGTCATAGGTTGTATTTATAACTACCTTATTCTACTACCCATTCATTGCATGGTATGTGTTTTGGCAGTTAGGAAACTACTAAGAAAGCTACTACCGCTCTCCCTGACCTTAGCACCTCCTTAGCTCAGTTGAGCCTTCATCAGCACCCAACCTGGTATAAATAATTTCCAACAAAAAGTTTTGAACATGTGTACCTGGCAGGTAAAACCCAAGTCACATGTCTATATCCTAGATGCAAAGATTTCTGGAAAATGTACGTTCTTGAATTTTATGTTTGGAATCTGTATTCAATATATGGGAAACTAATAAAATGTGCAGGATGCATTCAAAAGATTTGGGAGGCAGCCACACACCACTGATTTTTACTGTACTTTGAGCATGAGTGCTCAGAATGATTTTGTTTTATCCTGTATGCATTTCTTTCTACAAAACTGAAGCATGTTTTTCTCTTTACTTGCCCTACAAGTAGGATAAAAAGCAGATATAAATGGCCACAAGAAAATGAGAAAGCAGGAAAATTATCTCAGTTGAAATCCCAGTTATGTTTATAATCATTTGAATTTTACTGAATAATTTTTATGACAGACATTGTGCTTAGTTCTGAAACATAAAAGAATAGGATAGTCTTTTAGGTTCTAACACTAGCACAGTAGCACATATGATTCAGTAGCAATTCTTATGAAGCTCTTCTCCCTTAGTTTTGAGAGGTATGGTGAGGTGGAGGACTTCTTTAATTAAAAAATAAATGCCCATGTAATGTTATTTACTCCTACTTTGAAAGAACTTAAAATAAAACCCCAATCCCTTACCAAGCACTGTAATGTCCTACAGTACAGTGCCTTGCATGTTTGCAACCTCTGCTTGTTCTATTCTCTCCCTTTACTATTTTCCCCCATTCACAGTGATATTTCTGTGCCTTGATCTTTTCAAAGTTGGAACAGTACTTTTCATGGTAGCAACTTTTCATCTTTTGTATCTTAGCTTAAATATAATCTTTTAAAAATGGCCTTCTCTACTTCATCCATTGTAGCATTCTCCCTCTTATTTCCTGTCACAGTCCTCTGTTTTGTTGTCTTAATAGCACTTATAAGAGACTGTATTTGCTTTAAGTCATTCCCTTGTTCATTGCCTGGTTCTATTACAAGAATATAAGGTAATTGCAGGAAGGTTATTTTTCCTGATTTTTTTTCTATTTTAACTACTGTACACCCAGCTTATAGCATAGCACTTGAAACAATATAGGTGTTCTAAAATTTTTGAAAACATAATCAATAATTGAACAATGAATTAGTTTTTACATGTAAATTGGAGGTAAAGTTATAATATATCTAACAATATTTCAAGGCAGAATAAATTAAGTATTAAGTAAAAATAGAGTAAAATTTACTATGGCAAAATGGTGAAATAAATGATGAATTCATTGTCATGGAACAAAGTGACTGTAATGATATATTATTTTGACTAACAATAATCCCACAATGGATCTGAAATTAATTTTCTCTCCATATTATATTTTCTTGACCCTAATTATGCAATTGTTCTAGCAGCATCTTTACATACAGATGCTCTTTTAAAATTTTGTGAAAAATCCAAGTAAATATAATTAAGCAATTAGCAACTTTGGATACACTCCAATTGCAACTTTGTATACACTCCAATTGGGGTTAGAAGAAATAAAATGTTCAGTGATGCTTGCCCTATTAATGAGTAGATGTATCCTTTTAAGTACTTATATAACTGTTTCAGGAAATACTTAACCAGTCTTAAAGCATAATGTTTAAAAGGCATTAAATTGTCCTTTTAAATTCTCAAGTAGAGCTAATTAGACCATATTGAATAGAATGAAATAGGCAAAAATTTGGAAAGGTAATTTTTTGAAATTACCTTAAAAAGAAGTTAGTAGATTTTTTTTTCCCTCATTAGGTGGCATCTTATGTAGATATGATATTTTATTACATGATTTGATATAATTGCCTTTGAAATAGATACTCACGCAATTGTACTGTATTATTTCCACTATTCATGTGTAATTTTGTGAATATATAATTCATAGGCAATTATGTCACTTGAAAAGTTGAAAAAACTTCCACTGGCAGTACAGGTGTTTTGAAATCAATCAAACTTATATTCAAATTCCATTTTTGTCCCTTAATAATGTGTGGTTTGGAGAAAAATAACAAAATATTCTGAGTTTTAGTTTGTTCAACTAAAATTAGGATAACAATACTTGTAAAGATAAATTGTGACATAATACATGTGATACATTAAATATACTCACATTAAATGTGTATAATATATGCATGAACATAGCATCAGGTGCACAGTCTTGCATAACAAATGATAGATGTTCTTACAAGGTTAGTATTTCTTTTCCTTTCATTTAATGTTTTTGTTGTTGTTGACTTTAAGTGGAATCAGTGGGATGTTTTCTCACGAGGGTCTTCTGCACTTCAGAGGAATGTTAACTTATGCATGCTGTTAGGTAGCAACTGAAGCTTCAGATATGCTATAACAAAACAAAGATTGATCATCTGTTTTTGTCCATGCACTGTGCTATATATGCTTTCAAATATTTTAGCTCATTAATTATAAATATTCCCACTCAGTAGCTAGCTATTATTAATCTTTTCTTACAGATATGCAAAATTATGACTGAGTTATGACTATCATTTATTTAAGATTTGGCAACTAGATTTGGAAATTATAATTACAGTGGTTGGACTAGGAAAGTGTTTTATTATAACATATATATATATTATATATATATAGTTCCTAAATATGAGTGTGATAGGCTCTTTGAGTAAAATAAAATAAAAGTATCTGTTTTGCTTGCTTAATAATAATATGTCTTATGTAAAAAAGTAAAGTAAAATATAGTTTTCTAATTTTTATGACATAACCTAAAGCTATTGATTTAGGAGAGAGACATATATAAGCAGATATAATAGTCAACTTGCTGAATAGGGACTTTCTCAAGGAAAGTTTTGTATTATTGCTAAACAAGAGGGAAAAAGGATGAGAACATTGCTGGTCAGGGCTTATATGTTATTGTCATAAGAAGATTAAAGAAGTTCTTAGATGTCTTCAGTCATCTCTTAACTTCTATAGGAATACCTCCATTGGGGAAACTAGGAGACTAATGGTGAAAATGCAATTCCTCAGTCACTACCATCATTCTGTCCTCTGATTATATGGACCCCTGAAGTAAGACCTGAGCTTAAATGAGTTAGTAAATACTGTGTGGTGACTAGGTCTGCCTTATTGAAAAAGCTTGACACAAACTAAGCATTTTATAATTATTTGTCAATTGAATGAATAAATAAAATACTTATAAATATTTTACAGGTAAACTGTTTCTGATCATTGAAATGAACATATATAAAAGAACAGTGAAACTAAGGAGATGGCAAAGAAATATGCATATTTGAGATACAGCAGAGAGTCTCAAGCAGAATAAGACTTGTAAGAGAAGAATTTGGGGAGGTAACCTGGATAGAACTCTTCTGGAGTTTTAGGCCAAGTTATGTAGAAAGTATATGCAGGAATCCACTGTAGCAAGTATGAAAAAGTGAGTGGCATTATCTAAACCAGATTTTAAAAGAATCATTTGGGCTGCTGCAGGAGGACTGATAGTTGAAAGCAGGAATAAAAGTGGAGAGACTGGCAGGAGGCTAATTGCAGTAAGCTAAGGAGATACGAGAGAGATAGTGAGGATTGTCCAAATTGTAGTATATTTTGAAGGTAGACTTCACAGAATGTTTTTGAAGATATGAATAAATAATGTGAGATGAATAAAAATAGAGAAAGATATTATAAGATATTTGTTCTGAAAAATAACATGGAAGATGATACCATTTAATGAGATGAGGGATAGTTTTGGTGTGGATTATTAAGAATTTAGTTTTATGAACACAAGCTAAGTATTCAATCAATGATATTCTTTAGGTAGTTGCTTACTACTTAAGTACCAAGAGGTTTGAAAATTAGGGAAGAGATATGAGATGCTGATAAAAATTGTATGGTTTCAACATTTATAATTCAGCAAAAGAAGGAAATCCCATCCAAAGACCCAAAAAAGAAGGTTTCAGTGTGGTATGAAGAAACTGGGTCAGAGAGGAAGAAAATGGCATCAGTTGAGGTGGACACTCATTCATCTCTCTCACAGAGGACAGCTGATTGAGGACGAGATCCTGCCCAAGTGGTCGGTTCTAGGAGCCCACGGAGTGAGAACCTTAGGGACATCAATATGGAGGGAGCTGGATAGTGAGGTGGATTGCTCAAGATAAAATTGTGAATTTTTTCACAGCTGGAAATCATGGACGTGGACACCTAAGCCACCCTCAAGGCAAAGACCTAGGGTAAGCCCGGGTTCCTGCCGGCAACCTGGTGAGAGGGAGCATTCTCCAAGAATGAGATGATTCTGGCAGAGGGTGGAAAGGGGTTTCCTTTCTGTGGGTTTGGCTGCCTGGACCATCTTGCAGGTTTGGGGAGCACACCAGCTGACTTGAAGTGGTGCCAGGCTGAGGGGAGAGGCGAATCTGCTGAGGAAGCCTGATTTACCTAGCCACTCTGTGATGCTGAGGCCTGGCTCTGGAGGGGCGGAGTCAGGCAATTTTAAAGTTCCTCTTTGAGGAATATCAGAGATTCCGCACCCCTGGGGGGTGTCAGGCAATGGGAAGTGCTTGATAAGTTTTCACAAACCTATTTAGGGCCCCTCAGCAGAGGGGGATGTCTAGAAGAGGCCTTCTTTTGTTTGCCTTATTTCTCCAAAAAAAAAAACTTACCAAAAAAAATTTTTTTAACTTTGTTTATTTACTAAAATATGCCTCAGAACCTGCAGAGAGAAACCTGCAGAGCAATTGATTGATGAACACAGGCAGGCTGAGAGGCTCCACAAGGGCCTAAGAAGGAATGCTTTTCTTTCTTAGCTTTGTTTGACTGCTTACTTATGAGTTTGGTTTTTTTTTTTTTTTTGCTTGTTTGTTTGTTTCTTGCTTTTCTTTCCTCTTTCCTCCCCCCTCCAAATTTTTTAAAAATTGGATGCTGCTAGCTTGTTTCTTTTTGCTGTGCTTCCTCTTCTTTGATTTCCCATTCTCAGTATATATTGATTTTGTCTACCAATGCTCTATTTCTTCCTCCATCTTTATACATTCTGCTTTCTGTTATTGTTCTTACATTAGACCTTTTTCCATTAGTCCTCAAATTCATGGTTGTCAATTTTAATCTTGTCTATTCTGTTTTTTTTCCTGTTTTTTTTTTCATTATTAACTTTTTCCTTTCAGCCCTTTTTTACTCTTTCTCTCTCTCCTCATCATTCTGGCTTTTTAAATCATTCTATATGTTTTTCACTATTTGGTTTCTCATTCCATTGTAGTTAGTCCACTTTTTCCCCCCTATTACCCTACACTGCCTACATGAGTTAAATACTCATTTTACTAAGTCTTATATGGCCCCTCTTCTAACTTTTATCAATATTACGCTTATTCTTTTTCCTTTATTACCTCTTTCAATTCCTCTGGCCCTAATCTTTTTCCTTCATGGGAATATAGAAAAAAGCAGGGGAATAGAAAAAGAAGAACAAAGTGTCAAAGAGAAAACTTAACACACATACAGAACCACCAGCTAAATAAAACTCTAGAGCAGAGAAAGAAGCTAATAAACTGAATAAACCCAACAAGATAAAATTATGACAAGAGGGCAACAAAAATTTACAAACCATACTGAAACATAAAGACATGGACCAGTCCAATGAACAGACTAAAAACAAGGAGGAGATGCAGAACATTGAACAACTAATCAAAACTATCCAAACAAATATCATGAACCAACTTAATGAAGTGAAGGAAGAGATTGAGGATATTAAGAAGACACTGGGAGAACATACTGAAGAAATTATAAACATACATAAACAGGTAACAGATATGATGGTGATGAATGGCACAATCCAAAAAAGATGCTGGATTCACATAACAGCAGATTAGAACAGGCAGAAGTAAGAATTAGTGATGTGCAAGACAGTACATCTGAAATCAAACAGATAATAGAACAGATAGATAAAAAGATAGAAAACATCCAGCAGGGAATTTGGGATTTAACAGACAACACAAAATGCAAAAGCATATGCATTATAGTTATCCCAGAAGGAGAAGAGAAAGGTAAGGGAACAGAAGGAGGGTTGAAGGAAATAATGGCTGAAAACCTCCCAACCCTATTGAGGGAGATGGATGTACATGTCCAGGAAGCACAGTGCCCCCCAAAAGTATAAATCCCAAAAGGCCTACTCCAAGACATATAATTATCAAAATGTCCAATTCTCAAGACAAAGAGAAAATATTCAAGGCAGCAAGAGAAAAGAGAAACACCACATACAAAGGAAGCATAATAAGATTAAGTGCTGATTTCTCATCTGAAACCAGGGATGCAAGAAGTTAGTGGTATGACATAGTCAATGTACTAAAAGAAAAAAACTTCTAACCATGATTTCTCTATCCAGCAAAGCTAGCATTCAAAAATGATGGAGAGTTCAAAAATTCACAGATAAACAGAAATTAAGAGAACATGCCAATAAGAAACCTGTACTTCAATAAATACTAAAGGAATTTCTACAGGTTGAAAGGAAAAAACAGGAAAGAGAGAGCTGGAGGAGAGTGTAAGGACAACTAAAAAGACAAAAAAGAGAAATAAAAACAAAATATGACACACATAAGCCCAAAGAAAATATGGCTGATGTAAGAAATTCATTGAGAGTAATAACACTGAACTTTAACGGATTAAACTCACCAGTCAAGAGACACAGATTGGCAGAATGGATAAGGAAATATGATCCATCTATATGCTGTCTAAATGAAACTCACCTTAGACCAAGGGATTCGAGAAGGCTGAAAGTGAATGTCTGGAAAACAACTTTACAAGCAAACAATAACCAAAAAAAGGCTGGAGTAGCTATCCTAATATTGGACAAAATAGACTTTAAATGCAAAACTATTGTAAGGGACAAAGATGGACACTATATATTAGTAAAAGGGGTAATCTTTCAAGAAGAAAGAACAATCATGAACATTTATGCACCTATTCAGGGTGCCTCAAAATACATGAGGCAAAAATTGGAAAAAGTAAATGGAGACATAAATGCCTCCACAATTATAGTGGGAGACTTTAATACACCATTATAAACATTAGATAGAACATCTAGACAGAGAATCAAAAAAGAAATAAATATTCTGAATAATACATTAGAGGATCTGAACCTAATAGACATATACAGAAAGGTAAACCCCAATACAGCAGGATATACATTTTTCTGAAGTTCACATGGACTGGAACAAACTCCAAGATAGACCACATGCTAGGCAGCAGAACAACTCTCAATATATTCAGAAAGATTGAGATTATACAAAGAAATTTCTCTGACCACAATGGAATGAAATTCAAAATCACTAAAAGACAGAGAACAAGATTAGGCACAAAGATATGAAAGATAAACAACACACACTTAGACAAACAGTGGGTCAAGGAGGGAAACACAAAAGAAACCAGTAACTACCTTGAAATGAATGAAACCGAACATATCAAAACCCATGTAATGCAGGCAAAGCTGTCCTGAGAGGGAAATTCATAGCCTTAAATGCATATATTAAAAAAGAAAAAAGAGCTAAAATTAAAGACCTAATGCACAATTGGAGGAATTGGAAAAACAACAATAAACTAACCCCAAAGGAATTAGAAAGAAGGAAATAACAAATATTGGAGCAGAACTAAATGAAATAGAAAATAAGAAAGCAGTAGAAAACATAAACAAAACCAAAAGCTGGTTCTTCAAGAAGATAATTGACAAACCCTTAGCCAGACTAATAAAGAAAAAGAGAGAGCAGATGCAAATACACAAAATAAGGAATAAGCAAGGTAATATCACCACTTGCCCCACGGAAATAAAGATTATCATAAGAGGATACTTAGAAAAATTATATGCCAACAAAAATGATAATTTAGAGGAAATGAACAAATTGTTAGAAACTCACAAGCAGCCTACATTGATGAAAGAAGAAATTAATGAACTCAACAGTCCAATTATAAGTAAAAAGATAGACTCGGTCATCAAACACCTCCCAACTAAGAAGAGCCAAGGACCAGATGGCTGCACAGCTGAATTCTACTAAACATTCTAGAAAGAGCTAACACCAATCCTGCTTAAGCTCTTACAAGAGAAGTAGAAGGAACATTGCCTAACTCATTCTATGATGCAACTATTACCCTTTTACCAAATCCAAACAAAGATACCACAAAAAAGGAAAACTACAGACCAATTTCTCTAATGAGCCTAGATGCTAAAATCCTCAACAAAACACTTGCTATTTGCATTCAAAAATATATCAAACGAATTATACACCATGACCAAGTGGGTTTCATCCTGGGTATGCAACTTTGGTTCAACATAAGAAAATCAATCAATGCAATACACCAAATAAACGGGTTGAAGAAAAAAATCACATGATCATGTCTATAGATGCAGAAAAAGCATTTGACAAAATACAGCACACTTTCATGATAAGAACATGGCAAAACAGAAATAAAAGGAAAATTTCTGAACATAATAAAGGGTATATAAGAAAAGCCAAAAGCTAATATCATCTTCAATGGTAAAATCCTAAAATCCTTCCCTCTGAGTTCGAGACAAGACAAGGATGCCCACTATCACCATTCTTACTTAACATTGTCTTAGAAGTACTTGCTCAAGCACTGAGGCAAGTAATGATATAAAAGATATCCAAATTGGAATAGAAGAGGTAAAATTTTCATTTTTTAAAGACAACGTGATCCTATACATAGAAAGCCCTGAGAAATCTACAACAAAGTTTTTAGAACTTATAAAGGAGTTCAGTAATGTTGCAGGTTTTAAGATCAATGCTCAAACATCAGTAGCATTTCTATACACCAATAACAAGCAATCAGAGGAGGAAATCAAGAAAAAAAATATGATTTACAATAGTAACTAAAAGAATCAAATACCTAGGAATAAATTTAACTAAAGATGTAAAGAAAACTACACAACACTGTTAAAGGAAATCAAAGAAGACTTAAACGAATGGAAGAATATTCCCTGTTCATGGATAGGAAAACTAAACTTCATCAAGATGTCTATCCTACCCAAACTAATCTACAGATTTAATGCAATCCCAATAAAAATCAACACAGTATTTTTTAAGGATTAGAAAAACTAAATAGAAAACTTATTTGGAAGGGTAAGAAGCCCCAAATTGCCAAAGACATGTTGAAAAAAAAAAGTGAAGTTGGAGGTATCGCACTGCCTTACTTTAAAACATACTACAAAGCTACAATGCTCAAAACTGCATGGTATTGGCACAAGGATAGACATACTGACCAATGGAACCAAACTGAGAATCCTGATATAGATCCTTGCATATACAGTCATCTGATATTTGATCAGACCACCAAGCCCACTCAGTTGGTAGAGAAAGGCCTCTTCAACAACTGGTGCTTGGCGAACTGGATATCCATATCCAACAGCATGAGAGAGGAACACCATCTCACATCTTATACAAAAATCAACTCAAGTTGGACGAAAGATCTAAAATTAAGAGCCAATATCATAAAAACCTTGGAAGATAATTTAGGGAAGCATCTACAGGACCTTGTAATAGGAAATGGTTTAATGAACTTCACACCCAAAGTATGAGCAGCAAACAAAAAAATAGATAAATGGAATCACCTCAAAATTAAAACATTTGCACCTCAAGGGACATGATCAAGAAAATAAAAAGTCAGCCTACCCAATGAGAGAAAATATTTGCCAACCATATATCTGATAAAAGCCTAATATCCTGCATACCTAAAGAAATCCTACTACTCTATAATAAAAAGACAAACAACCTATTTAAAAAATGGGCAAGTAATCTGAAAAGACACTTCCCCAAGGAAGAAATACAAATGGCTAAAAAGCACATGAAAAAATGCTTGACATCACTAGGTATTAGGGAAATGCCAATCAAAAACTACAATGAGATACCATCTTACACCCATTACAATGGTGGCTATTGAAAAAAACAGCACACTGTAAGTGTTGGCGAGGATGTGGAGGAATGGGAATGAACACTGATCCACTGCTAGAGGAACTGTGGAATGGTACAGCCACTGTGGAAAACAGTTTGGTGGTCACTCAAATACTAACTATAGATATTCTGTATGATCCAGCAATTCCACTGCTGGGTATATACCTAGAAGAATTGAAAGCAAAGACACAAACAGATATGCACCTCAATATTCATAGCAGCATTGTTCACTATTGCCAAAAGTTGGAATCAATCCATGTGTACATCAACAGATGAATGGATAAACAAAATGTGGTACATAGCAGTCTCCAAGAACAATTGTCTGAAAGATAGGTTTAAAAGAAAGAGAAAGAGAAGAGAAAGTTGTGAGCCATCACCTATATGGACATGATCTATGGTAAAGTGATAGAGTGCAGTTGCCTATTAAAGGGATAGGACAGGTGGGTTTTGATACTATTGGGTTTGGTGGTGCAGGGTTGAAAAGTGGTTAGATTGGGAAGGGTGGGTTAGAATACCCAGGTGACTAGGGGAAGAGATGGGAGAGGAACCAGGTGAACACTTGGGATTTGTGGATATGAGGTTGAAAGTACTGAGGTAGGAAAGCTCTTATGGCAATATGACAAGGAAATTTCACTGGTTTAGGGTGTTGGTTGGGGGGCATTTGGGACAGGGCACATCTGGAGCAGGCTTCTAGGCAGTGTGTGAGTGTTCACCCTGTCATAAAGTGTGGTATCAGTGGATGGAGACCCACACAATGAATGGGAAGGAGATGGACTCCTATCTTTGGGAGGACCATTTGGCTCAGAAATAGACAATTGGGCATCTCTTAAGAGCAGGGGCAGTTCCTAATAGGGGAGGGCAAACCAGTGCATGTAACTATGAATCTTGTCATCCAGTGAGTCAAGCCAGGTGGTCATCATGGGCCATGGGGGGATGGGGAGGGAGGAACAGAATAGATCAAACAGGGGGTATTTAGTGGCCAGTGGAAATGTTTTTCATTAACTTACAGTGATTGACACATGACATGGTAAATATTATCAAAATTTATAAAAGTGTATGGTCTAAAATGGAAACCATACTGTAAACCATTGACAATGTTTAGTAGCTATGTTTCGCTATCTGTATATTAGTTATAACAATGCTACCATCCACATAAAAAGGGTTTTAATATGTGGTGAGGAAAGAGGGAGGAGGTTGGGTATATGAAAATCTCTTGTACTCTGTGTGTGACTTTGATATGACCTAAAACTTCTTTGAAAATTAAATGAAAAATAGTGAGACAGTGGGGAATGAGAGGGGGAAGGTGCCAAGGCAGAGACTGAACACCAGATATTGCAGTGATAGAAGACAAAATGTCACACACAAAAATTTTTAAAAAAAATTTTTCTCCCACTTTTTGAATATCCCAATCCTTTAATTTTAGTTTTAGTTTTTTTTAAGTTTTCATGTATTTTAACTCTCACATTTAAACTTATCATTATTATATCATTATCCTATTAATTGTATTTGGCTATTGTATTGCCTTCATCTTTAAAGAAGCTTTGTATCACAGTAGGGTTACAACTGTGGTGGGAGAGGATCATTGGTGGGGGTGTCAGTAATGGGGGGTACATGGGAGGAAGTTCACCTGAATATATATAAAAGGTATATAAAATTGTTCAAATGCTCACGGGGCATGGGCACAATGGTTGGAGAATCACTCAATAAATGAGAGAATACTGAATTGCCATCATAGAGAACTCTACCACAATCTCCAAGGGAGCAGCAACAATCCCCCAAGGGCAGGAGCAGTGTCTGGCAAAGGAGGATGATACACTGATGAGCCCTTTTTATTGATGACTAGCCTTATGAGTCTTTGCTCTTGCAATCGAAACTTAGCCTATTGTTATGGGGTGCCTAAGGGTTGCCTCCTGATAGCTTCCTTGTTGCTCAAATGTGGCCTTTCTCTAAGCCAAACTCAGTATGTGAAAGCATTACCTTCCCCCCAGCATGGGACATGACTCCCGGGGATTAGTCTCCCTGGCAATGAGGGATTACTACCAAGTGCCAACTGGCAATATGATGGGAAAAAGGCCTCGAATAAAAAGGGGAAAATGTAAAGACAAATGAGTTCATATGGCTAAGAGACTTTAAAGTGAGTCGGGAGGTCATCCCAGAGGTATCGCATATGCATATCTCAGTAGGACCTCATAGGTTTCCAATGTGGAAAAACCCCAAATAGAGGGGCTTCTGAGAGCTCTGGAGACACCCAGGTCCTATATCAGGGTGGACATCTCTGGAGTTTGGCGCCATATCAGTGGGCACTACTTTGGAATCTGTGCTCTTGAGAGTGTCAGAGTTGGACTCAAATATGTCTTCCCTGCATATGGTCCATCTCTCCCATCTATTCAAACCTATATGTGGTGCTGGAGTTTGTAAATATACTTCCAGAGAGTGGACAGTTTGGGCTGTCCATGTGCCAGCTGGGCCCAGATTCTACGTGGCACTGCAAATCCTACTCTACAGCTCAATGGACTCACCCAGGGCAACTGATGGGGAGATGATGGACAAAGGCCATCCCAGGGTATGGAGAGGGTCTGCAGCTGCAGGCAGGATAATCCCATCCATCTTATCCATGGGACATAAGCCCCCTCTCAATTGGAGGTGGTGTGGACATCACCATCCCAAATTCTTCAGGATTCAGGGAAGAGCTATGGTCTTGAGTGGACTTACTGGTATTCTGTTATAGACATATTTTGATTCAAGTAATGTAATATCCAGTGGCCACTGGACGCTCTGGGGGCAGGGAGAGGAAAAAGCAGTTGTAATACACAGGCTTTTTCATGGCTTGGGAATTATCCTGAGTGACATTGTAATGACAGATATAGGTCATTTTATTTTATTTTATTTATATATATATATACATATATGTATTTTTAAGGTGCTTAGATTACCTAGATATTACACAGAAATTACAGGGATTCCCATGTTCCCCACCTCCCACACCTCCCACAACATCCCACACAAACATCCTTCATCAATGTGGTACATCACCTGTAATGGACATACACATCCTGGGGCCTTGCTACCAAGCATAGACCACAGTTCACATCATAGACCACACTCTCTCCCACACAGTTCTGCATGGTCTATGCTGATGTAAAATGATCTAAATCTGTCGCCACAACGCCACTCAGGACAACCCCCAAGTCTTGGAAAAGCCCTGTTTTACAACTGCCCTTCCCCTCCCTGCCCCGAAAGCATCCAGGGGACACCAGCTCCACCTCACTGCTATAATTTCTTTCATTGCTTGAATCACAATATGGCTACAACAGAATACCATTAAGTACACTCTAGTCCATAGCTCTTCTCCCAATCCTGAGGGGACTGGGATGGTGACATCCACTCCACCTCCAAGTGAAAGAGGGCCTATACCCCATGGATATGGTGGATGGGATTATCCTGCCTGCAGCTGCAGGCCCTCTCCATTCCCTGGGATGGCCGTTGCCCATCGTCATCTCCTCGCCAGGTGACTTGGATGAGTCCATTGAGCTGTAGGGTAGGAGTTGCAGCTCTGCCGAGATTCCAGGCACAGCTGGCACATAGGTAGGCCAGAGGCTCGTCTCTGGAAGTATACTTAAAAACTCAGGCCTCACATATAGTTTTGAATAGAAGGGACTGTTGGACCATGTGCAGAGGACTTATTTGAGTCCAACTCTGTCACTCTCAGGAGCACAGATTCCAAAGCAGAGCCCACTAATAAGGCATCAATCTCTGGGGCTATCCCCCCTTATATAGGACCTGGGTGTCTCCAGAGCCCTCAGGATCCCCTCTGTGTGGAGTGATAGCCACTTTGCTTTTCTATGAGATCCTACTGAGGTGTGCGCAAGCGTTACCTCTGGGATGACCTCCCGACACTCTTTGAAGTCTCTTAGCCACATGAACTTGTTTCTCTTTATCTTTTCCCCCCTTTATTCAAGGTCTTTTTCCAATAGTGTTGCCAGCTGGCACTTGGTATTAATTCCTCATTGCCAAAGAGGCTCATTCCCATGAGTCATGTCCCACGTTGGAAGGAAGGCAATGCATTCATATGCTGAGTTTGGCTTAAAGAGAGGCCACATTTCAGCAACAAGGAGGCTCTCAGGTGGCAACCCTTAGGTACCCCAAGATATAGGTCATTTTATATCACCATAAAGCATGCAGAACTGTGGGGGAGAGAGTGTGATCTACAATGTGAATTATGGTCCATGTTTAATGGCAAAGCCCCAGGATGTGTCTATCCATTGAAAGTAATGTGCCACACTAATGAAGGACGTTTACATGGGATGTTATGGGAGGTGTGGGAGGTTGGGCATATGAGAATCCTTATAATTTTTGTGTAACATTTATGTAATCTATGTATCTTTTTAAAAAATTATTAAAATTAAATAAATAAATGAATAAATAAAAAGCTGAAGGTGAACATATAAAGCAAATGAGATTTAAGGGGTTTGTCAATAAATTGCAAAATATAGACCTTATTTGTATCCAATTCAAGGACACTCCTGTGAAAACTAATGTCATTTAAAAAATCTGAATGAGTGGACATTCAATAATATTTATAAAGTGATAACTTTTAGGTATAATATTTTATGTATAAAAAGTGTTAAATTTCAGAGGGATGTTGTGAAATATGAACAGGTCATATAATTTGAAGTTTGTGGGAGGGAAATTGGGAATATTATAAAATAAAATTGGTTAATTTTTGAAAAAAATAAAGGCTGTGCTATTCAATCTAAAAGCTTAATTTTATAAAATTGGATGACTTTTCTAGACTAAAATTGTATACGCTTTCAGTAATGAGGAAGTCTGAAAATGTTGGCTGCTACATGTTGCCTTTGTGTTCTTCCAAAGTTCTTCTAAACTTTTCCAAATATTTTTCTAACATATAATGTACAAGGTTGCAGTTTATCTACTCATCCCTTAGCAAAGGATTGGTAATGTTTTGGGGGGAGATTGAAGGGCTCAAGGACCAACTTAATACCAGCTAATTGAAATAAAATCCTATATAAATTTGAATTAAATTTAAAGATTAATTATTTAGCTTTTATATAGGGATTTTTCCTAAGTTTTGGAAATGAATAATTTTTTTAAAGTCATTATTACCTTCTTTTTATGTGTTCATGTTTCAGAAAATGGTTACATTAATTCCTCTGCTTCCACTCCAGTTGTGACAAAAAACGGTTCATGAGGTATGATTTAAATCATATAGAAATAAAACTAATGGAGTCCACCGCCACTATGCTACCCACACCGCTTCTTCACAGCCAGGTCTGTGCCACCTCCTGCTCCAGGCAGGCTCCCACGCTGAGGCCGCCGCCGCCAGGGCCCCGCAGCCTGCCCGGGATAGATGTTCATCTTGGCCTCGCCCATGCAGGGGTTCTTCAACAGGGCCAACATCCGGCAGGTGGACCTGCCCACGCAGACGGGGACCTTGGGCATCCCGGGCTCCATGTACCCATACTGCTGGTCCTACGCCCAGGGCTGGCTGTTGTGCCGAGGACAGTACCGTCTCCCAGGGCCTCGTCAGCAGCGGCTCCCTCCCAGTGAATGCCGACTCTCCAGTGCAGTTACTGGCCCAAGAGCCTGTGACGTTGGACATGTGGGACATGGGAGTGGCCAGGATCAACTTGGAGAAGGTGCAGTCAGAGCTTCCAGGGGCAGTGGATGAGGCTGTGTGGGTGGAGATCCAAATTCCCATCGAGGCCAAGGAGGCCCTGGTGAAAGCAGTTGAGTAGCTGAGCTGGGCGCCGAGACCTCCGTCCTCAGGGACACCTTTACGTACCTCGCGGTCCTGCGACCCCCATTATAAACAGCAAGCCTGCAAACACAAACAAACAAACAAAACACTAATGGAACTTTAAAAAAATATAAGAGATTAGTCCTGCAGTAATCCATTGAGTTAAAGATAGCCCATCTACCTCACTTAGGCAATATAAATTGTAACGGAATGGACAAGTATGGCTTCAAGAAATGGATGATCCTTTGCCATAATCTGTTATCTATTTGAAACATGAGTAGACGCTGCTCTATTGATGTAAGTGAAAGTCCTTTTTTTCCCAATGTTTGTACAGTTGTACAAGCACCATTTATTGAAAAATATGTATTGTCACTGTATTACTTTACATTATCTCTGTGTTATGAGTGTTCCAGTATAAGGGTTTGTAGTTGTGCCTTTTATTCTGTTGTATTGGTGTCTATGTTTATTTCTGCAACCAAACCATATACATTCAAATGAATTTAATATAAAATATATTTTGGAAAATTAAAATTAAAAAAAAGAAACTAGGTCAGTGAACTTTGATCTATAGTCTTCCTTTCATAATTTTTAAATACACTTAAAATATGTAAATTAACCTCTATGGGTACTTAAGTAGTGAACTTTGTGACTTTATAAATGGTGCACATTTCCATCCTTTTTTTTTTCTAGTCAATTCTCACTTTACTTTTTAAACTCAGTGAATGTATTATGCTGGGATGCTTTCTTGACCCTAGTTTGGTTTAAGATGCCGAACTATACATCCTTAGCATCACGTGAATATTTTAAAAATAGCACGAATTTGATTGGTCTGTATTGTTCTCACCCCATAATTATAAATCCAAACACTGAGGATAAGGAATATTATCTTACTCAACTTTTTAACCACAATGCATATAAGTTTGCACAAATTTATGCTCCATAAACATTTTGACTGAATGAATAATTAAAAGATTAGGCTTATAACACACTAAATTTTTTGACTAATTGGTAGGTAAACTGTCTAAATCTGAAGTCTATAAAACAATAGAACGAAGGAACAATGTGACTTATGTTGTCCTCCAGGGCCTCATGCCAAATCCAAAGGAACAGAAATTACTTTCCAATACCTTCTCACTATCCTATATTTTGACCAGGGTGGGCAACATACTCATTGTCATGACTGTGACTGTCAATAAGTCTCTGGGTTCACCCATGTACTTTTTTCTTGCTAGCTTATCATTTATGGATGTCATTTATTCCTCAGTCATTTCCCCCAAATTTATTTTAGGCTGGTTCTTTGGACAACAGACCATATTCTTCCAAGCATCTATGATCCAGCTCTTTTTGGAGCACGTCTTTGGTGGATCAGAGGTCTTTTTTCTGCTGACCATGGCATATGACTGCTATGTGGCCACCTGTAAGCCCTTGCATTATCTGATTATCCTGAGGCCATCTGTGTGCGTTGTGCTGCTAATACTGTCCTGGACTGGGGGTTTTCTGCACTCAAGTCATTCAACTGATCTCTCTTCATGGGCTCCCATTTTGTGGTCCCAATGTGATTGATCACTTTTTCTGTGACATGTACCCCTTATTGAAACTCATTTGTTCTGACACCTAGGTCATTGGCCTCTTATTGGCAGTCAATGAAGGTCTTTTCTGCAGTATTGTGTTTCTGCTCTTACTCATCTCTTACGGTGTCATTTTGCACTCCTTAAGGAACCTTAGTCAGGAGGGCAGGAGGAAAGCCCTCTCCACCTGTGGTTCCCATATCACTGTGGTTGTCTTCTTCTTTGCTCCATGTATTTTTATGTAAGCAAGACCTGCTAGAAGCTTCCCTATTGACAAATCATTGAGTGTGTTTTATACAGTTTTAACCCCCATGCTAAACACTTTAATATATATTCTGAAAAATTCAGAGATGATAAATGATATGAAGAAGTTATGGAGAAGAAAATTCATATAAGTAGTAAATAAGTGTATTATCCTCGATGAAGAGAATGATTTGACTTTTATGAAATACATCATTAGAACCCAGAAGTCACCTTAAATGTGATACACTTTACTTTCTTTCTAAGTGTTTATCATAATTATAATTTAGTAATCTCCTATTTATTTGTGCAATTTCCTCATTAAAAAGAAAGATATGTAATGTCTAATTTATCTCTCTACCTAGAAAATTGCAATGCATATATAATGGCTAGTCAATAATTAATATATAACAATGAATGAAAATTTAATGAGTTATGTAGTATTTAATTTCTGCATTATCTGTATTAATTTTGCTCTCAGTCAGCTTTGTTTTTACTTAAATTCTTGTCAATGACATTCATTCTTTTTACTATACTAGTTAAAATATTAATGCTATGCACATTGTCC
Organism: Tolypeutes matacus; assembly: GCA_026826555.1. Taxonomy (NCBI): domain Eukaryota; kingdom Metazoa; phylum Chordata; class Mammalia; order Cingulata; family Chlamyphoridae; genus Tolypeutes; species Tolypeutes matacus. The sequence goes on from JAKSZT010000536.1 coordinate 202,390, forward strand.
TTTTTATTAAATTACAGTTGCTTTACATATAGTTTTTTAATATGCAATACATCTACTTTTTAAAATGAAACAATTGAAAAGAACAATAACAATAAATATTAGAAAGGAAAGCCATACAAAATGCACAAAGTTAAAAGCAAATCTCCTACCCATTTTTAACCAAATCTCCCAGTGCTCTTACTCAGGGACAGTCACTGACTCTATCTTTAAAACTCTTAAAGGATAATTTTTGGAAATAAAAAGATATTACTTTTATATATGTGTAAATGGCTCTGTGTATTAAAGTTTGCATTTTATTTTTTAACATCTTCACAATCTATCTAAATCAGTCTATATAGAACTAAATCCCAGCTATCCTCACACTGCAAAATATAAAAAATAATTGTAATAAATTTAGTATATCCCATTCTCTTCATGGTGACTCCAATCTTTTTCTATGGCAGATAATTATACAATAACAATGTATTTTGTATATGTGTTAGAATGAGTTTCTGGAATTGGAATTGTTGAGTCAATTGGTATGTGTTTTCAATGTTGATGATCATACTTATTGTATGTTTGAGGTTTTACCTAATACACTTCTGCCCACAATCTGTGAGAATGTCTATTTATCCATATTATCAACAACTTATGTTTGATAAACATTTATGGTATTTGGAAATCTTTTAAAGTCAAAGATTGCTTTTAATTTGTACAGATCAATTGAAATGTTTTCAATATAAATGAGCAGCTTTTAGCATTTTTTAAAATTTTTGATATTTATTTGTGAATTGTTTATTGATTTATTTTATCTAATTTGTTTGTTTTGTTGATCATTTTCTTATTATTTTTTATTATTTAGTTATACACTGATTTTTCTCATTTTACTGTTGTATGTGTAATGAATGTAATTCAAGCTTGTAATATATTTTTTACCTCTTTTATGCTAGGCAGAAATCTGTTGACTATGTGAATTTTTTTATAATTACATATTAGACATCAATATTTTCTTTTTATAATATCTTATATAAGTAGATTTGAATGAATTCAGTAAGAATTCATTCTTACTGAAATATTTCTCCATATTTTTCAACATTTTTAAGCATTTTTGTGTTTTTATTTTTAAATTTAACTTTAGATTCATCTGCACTTTATTTTGATATAAGGGTTTAAATCAGGATTGCATTGTAAATTTCTCTTAATTCCTATTTTTATAGTTGAGTAATTATCTTTTATTCACAGATCTGAAAATCTCAAATATATTGTATTCCAAAGTATCACACATATTTGAATTTATTTCAGCATTATATTCTCTTCCATTGATCTCCTTATTCATGCACTATTTAACATATGGTATAATTGGTATTTTTTTGTTTTGTTTTGATTTCTTAATACCTTATTTTTATCTGGTATTATACAAAAAATTTTCATAAAGCAGTAGTGTAATTTTACCCCATTATTGCAATCACTACCCTCCATGCCACTAAAATACTCTTACCAAGGTCACCAGAGACTTTCTTGTGATCAAAATATCACAGCTCATTTTTCATCTTCCTTGGTCTTTCTGTGGCTTTGGCCACTGTATTAGCCAGCCAAAGGGGTGCTGATGCAAAATATCAGAAATCTATTTGCTTTTATAAAGGGTATTTATTTGGGGTAGAAGTTTAGTTATGGGGCCATAAAGCATAAGTTACTTCCCTCACCAAAGTCTATTGCCATGTGTTGGAGCAAGATGGCTGCTGGCAACTACCAAGAGTTCAGGCTTCCTGGGTTCCTCTCTTCTTGGAACTTGTTTCTCTCCAAGATCAGTTGCTATGCTCCTCTGTGTGCTTACTTCCTGGGCTCCAGCTCAAAACTCCAACATCAAAACCCCAACTAACTCCTCTGCTCTGCCATGTAGTTCTCTCTGTGGTGGGTGGGGACTAAGAAACCTACTGATGTGGTCCAATCAAAGCCCTGATCATAATTTTTTTTTATTGTGGGTAAAAATCAAATTTTTCACAATACAAACCAATATTTGTAAAATGATATATAAATATATATGCATATATGTGCATTTGCTTACATAAATGTTATTTTTTTAATATATATATTTTTAAAAGATGCTTAGATTACATAAATGTTACACAAAAATTACAGGGATTCCCATGTTCCCCTCCTCCCGCACCTCCCATAACATCCCGCTTAAACATCTTCATTAGTGTGGCACATCACCTGCAATGTCTATACACATCCTGGGGTTTGCCACTAAGCATGGAACATAGTTCACATTGTAGACCACACTCTTTCCCACACAGTTCTGCATGGTATATGCTGATGTAAAATGGCCTATATCTGTCATTGTAATGTCACTCAGGATAATTCCCAAGTCCTGAAAAAGCCCCTGTGTTACAACTGCTATTCCCTTCCATGACCCGAAAGTGTCTAGTGGCCAATGGCTCCACTTCACTGTTATAGTTTCTTTCATTGCTTGAATCACAATATGTCTACAACAGAATACAATTAAGTCCACTCTAGTCGGTAGCACTTCCTGCAATCCTGAGGAGTCTGGGATAGTGATGTTCACTCCACCTCCAAGTGAGAGAGGGCTTATATCCCATGGTTATGGTGGATGGGACTATCCTGCCTGCAGCTGCAGGCTCTCTCTACTCCCTGGGATGGCTGTTGTCCATCTTCGTCTCCTCACCAGGTGACTTGGGTGAGTTCATTGAGCTGTAGAGTAGAAGTTACAGCTCCACCAAGATTCCAGGCACAGCAGGCCCATGGGCAGGCCAAAGACTCCAGTCTCTGGAAGTATACCTATGAACCCTAGCATCACATATAGGTTTGAATAGAAAGGACCAATGGACCATGTGCAAGGAGGACTTATTTGAGTCCAACTCTGTCACTCTCAGGAGCACAGATTCCAAAGTAGAGCCCACTAATTAGGCATCAATCTCTGGAGCTATCCCCCCTTATATAGGACCTGGTTGTCTCCAGAGCCCTCAGGAGCCCCTTTGTGTGGGGTGATATCCACTTTGGTGATCTATGAGATCCTACTGAGGTGTACGTAAGCGTTACCTCTGGGATGACCTCCTGACTCTCTTTGCAGTCTCTTAGCCACATGAACTCATTTCTCTTTACTTTTTCCTCTTTCTATTCAAGGTCTTTTTCCAGTCATATAGCCAGTTGGCACTTGGTATTAATCCCTCATTGCCAGGGAGGCTCATCCTTGGGAGTCATGTCCCATGCTGGGGAAAAGGTGATGTATTCATATACTGAGTTTGGCTTAGAGAGAGGCCACATTTGAGCAACAAGAGGGCTTTCAGGCAGCAACCCTTAGGCACCCCATAACAGTAGGTTAAGTTTCAATTACAAGAGCAAGGACTCATAAGGCTAGTCATCAATAACAAGAACCCATCAGTGGACCATCCTTTTTTGCCAGACACTGCCCCTGCACTCAGGGGCCTGTTGCTGCTCCCTTGGAGAATGTGGCAGAGGTCTCCAGGCTGGGAATTCAGTATTCCTTCATTTATTGAGTGATTGTCTACCCACCATGACCATGCCCCACCCCTTGATCATTTGAACAATTTTATATATCTTTCATGTATATTCAAATGAACTTCCTCCCATGAATCCCCCTTCCCACACATTCCTCACAAATGATCCTCTGCAGCCCCCATTGTGACCCTTCTGTGATCTAAACCTTCCTTGAATTTGAAGCCCATTAAATAACCAAATACAATTAATAGGAAAATGAAATTATAATGATAAGCTTAAATGCAAGAGATAAAATACATGGAAACTAAAAAAAAAAATCTAAAAATATAATGAACGGATTTGGACATTGAAAAAATGGGGGAAAAAATTAAAAAAAAATTTTTTTCCTTTTATCAGTGCATTATCAGGTGTCCAGTCTGTACCATGGCACCTTCTCCCTCTCATTCCCCAGTGTCTCCCAAATTTTCATTTAATTTTCAAAGAAGTTTTAGGTCACAGCAAAGTCACACACAGAATACTAGAGAGTCTCATATATCCAACCTCCTTCCCCTTTCCTCATCCCATATTAAAACCTTTTTTATGTGGATGGTACCATTGTTACAACTGTTATAAAGATAGTGAAACATAGCTACTAAACATTGTCAATGGTTTACAGTATTGTTTACAATTTAGATGGTACAGTTTAATAATTTTTGATATTTACCATGTCCTGTGTCCATTACTGTAAGTTAATGAAAAACATTTCTCATGACCACTGAATACCCCCTGTTTTATCTTTTCTGTTCCTTCATCCCCATCCCTCTGGGGCACAGGACACTCCCTTGGCATGACTCTTTGGTTGACAAGATTCATAGTTACATGCCCTGTGTATTCTAACCTGCCCTTCCTAATCTACCCACCTGTCAACCTTGCACCACCAAACCCAGTAATATCAGAACCCACCTGTACTATCCTTCAATATGCAATTATATTCTATCACTTTACCATAGATTATGTCCATTTGGGTGATGGCTCACAACCTACCCTTCTCTTTATCTCCCTTGTTAACTTATCTTTCAGACAATGGTTCTGAGACACTGCTCAATTTCCTCAATTCAATTCAGTGAGGTCATATAATGTTCATCCTTCAACGCCTGGCTCGCTTAACTCAACATAAGGTCTTCAAGATTCATCCATGTTATTCTGTGTGTTAGCACTTTATTCCTTCTTACAGCTGAGTAATATTCCATTGTATGTATGTACCACATTTTGTTTATCCATTCATCGGTTGATGAGCACTGGGGCTGATTCCAAATTTTGGCAATTGTGAACAATGCTCTTATGAATATTGGTGTGCAAATATCTGTTCGTGTCTTTAGTTTCAATTCTTCTGGGTATATACCCAGCAGTGGAATCAGTGGATCATATGGAAGATCTAGTGTTAGTTTTCTGAGAAATCACCAAACTGTCCTCCACAGTGGCTGGACCATTCCACAATCCCACCAGCAGTGGATGAATGTTCCTATTCCTCCACATCCTCTCCAACACTTATATTCTGCTGTTTTTTTTTTTTAAATAGCTGCCATTCTGTTGGGTGTAATATGGTATCTCATTGTAGTTTTGATTTGCATTTCCCTAATAGCTAGCGATGTTGTGCATTTTTTCATGTGCTTTTAAGCCATTTGTATTTCTTCATTGGAGAAGTGTCTTCTCAGGTCACTTGACTGTATGGTTGCCAAATATTTTCTCCCATTGTGTAGGCTGCCTTTTTATTTTCTTAATAACGTCCTTTGATGTGCAGCAGCTTTTAATTTTGAGGAGATCCCATTTAATTATTTTTTCTCTAGCTGCTCGTGCTTTGGCTGTGAAGTTCATGAAACCATTTCCTATTACAAGGTCCTGTATATGCTTCCTTACATTATCTTCTAAGGTCTTTATGATTTTGGCTCTTATATTTAGATCTGATACATCTTGAGTTGATTTTTGTATATGATGTTAGATAATATTCTTCTCTCATTCATTTGGATATGGATATCCAGTTCTCCAAGCACCACTTGTTAAAGAGGCCATTCTCTCCCTAATGGTTGGGCTTGGTGGCCTTGTCAAATATCAAATGACTTTATAGGCGAGAATCTATACCAGAAATCTCAATTTGGTTGCATTAGTTAGTAGGTCTATCCTTGTGCCAATAACATGGAGTTTTGATCACTGTAGCTTTGTAGTATGTTCGAAAGTCAAGCAATGTGATATCTCCAACTTAATTTTTTTTTCAATATGTCTTTGGCAATTTGGGGTCTCTTACCTTTCCAAATAAATTTTGTGGTTAGTTTTTCCAGTTACTTTAAAAATACAGTATTGATTTTTATTGGGGTTGCATTACATCTGTAGTTTAGTTTGGGTAGGATAGATACCTTAATGATGTTTAGTCTTCCTATCCATGAACAGGGAATATTCTTCCATTTATTGAAGTCTTCTTTGATTTCCTTCAACAGTGTTGTGTAATTTTCTGTTTATAAGTCCTTTACATCTTTAGTTAAATTTATTCTTAGGTATTTGATTCTTTTAGTTAGTATTGTAAATGGTATTTTTTTTTTTCATTTCCTCTGTAGATTTCTCGTTATTGGTGTACAGAATTGCTACTGACTTTTGAGCATTGATCTTATAGCCTGCAACATTACTGAACTCCTTTATAACTTCTAGAGGCTTTGTTGTAGATTTCTCAGGGATTTCTGCATATAGGATCATGTCGTCTGCAAATAAAGAAAATTTTACTTCTTCTTTTCCAATCTGGATGCATTTTATATCCTTTTCTTGCCTCAGTGCTTGAGCAAGTACTTCTAAGACAATATTAAATAGGAGTGGTGATAGTAGGCATCCTTGTCTTGTTCTTGATCTCAGAGGGAAGGCTTTTAGGATTTCACTTGAAGATGATGTTAGCTTTGAGTTTTTCATATATACCCTTTATCATATTTTGAAAGATTCCTTCTATTTCTATCTATTGCAGTGTTTTTATCAGGAAAGTGTGCTGTATTTTGTCGAATGCTTTTTCTACATTTATAGAGATGATCATGTGATTTTTTTCTTTCAATCTGTTTATGTGGTGTATTACATTAATTGATTTTCTTATATTGAACCATCCTTGCATACCTGGGATGAAACCCACTTGGTCATGGTGTATAATTCTTTTATTATGTTGTTGAATGTGATTAGCAAGTATTTTGTTGAGGATTTTAGCATCTAGGTTCATTAGAGAAATTGGTCTATAATTTTCCTTTCCTGTGGTATCTTTATTTGGTTTTCGTATTAGCGTAATGTTGGCATCGTAGAATGAGTTAGGCAATATTCCTTCTACTTCTATTTTTTGGAGGAGCTTAAGCAGAATTGGTGTTATCTCTTCCCAGAATGTTTGGTAGAATTCAGCTGTGAAGCCATCTTGTCCTGGGCTCTTCTTAATTGAGAGGTTTTTGATGAATGAGTCTATCTCTTTACTTGTAATTGGACTGTTGAGTTCATCAAATTCTTCTTTCATCAATGTAGGCTGTTTGTTAGTTTTGAGAAACTTGTTGATTTCCTCTAAATTATCATTCTTGTTGGCATATAATTTTTCAAATATCCTCTTATGATGCTCTTTATTTCTGGGGGGTCAGTAGTGATATCCCCTTGCTCATTCCTTATTTTGTGTATTTGCATTTGTTCTCTTTTTCTTTGTTAGTCTGGCTAATGGTTTGTCAATTTTATTGATATTCTCGAAGAATCAGCTTTCGGTTTTGTTTATTTTTTCTAGTGCTTTCTTATTCTCTATTTCATTTAGTTCGGCTCTAATCTTTGTTATTTCCTGCTTTCTACTTCCTTTAGGTTTATTTTGTTGTTGTTTATCCAATTCCTCCAAGAGTGCAGTTAGGTTTTCTTTTTTTTTTTTAAGATTTTATTTAGTTATTTATTTAGCCCCCCTTGCTGCTTGTGCTCGCTGTGTCCTTTTGCTGTGCATTTTTCTGTGTCTACTTGTCTCCCTTTGTTGCATCATATTGCTGCCTCAGCTCACTACGCCACATGGGCTGGCTTGCCTTGACCAGGAGCCCCCGGGAATGGAACCCGGGGCCTCCCATATGGTAAACGGGAGCCCTATCGATTGAGCCACATCTGCTTCCCAGCAGTTAGGTTTTCAATTTTAACTCTTTCTTTTTTTTTTTTTTAATATATGGATTTATGGCTATGAACTTCCCTCTCAGGACTGCTTTCACTGGATTCCATAGGTTTTGATATGCTGTGTTGTTTTCATTAGTTTCAATATAGTTACTGATTTCTTTTGAGATTTCCTCCTTGACCCACTGTTTGTCTAAGAGTGTGTTGTTTATCTTCCATATCTTTGTGCCTAACCTGTTTCTCTGGCCCTCAGTGGTTTCCAATTTAAATCCATTGTGGTGAGAGAAATTACATTGTATAATCTCTATCATTCTGAATTCATTGAGGGTTGTTCTCTGGCCTAGCATGTGGTTTATCTTGGAGTATGTGCTGTGTGCACTCAAGAAAATGTAAATCCTGCTGTATTTGGGTTTGATGATCTGTATATGTCTATTAAGTCCAGGTTCTCTAATGTATTGTTCAGAGCCTTTGTTTCTTTATTGATTATCTGTCTAGATGTTGTGTCTAATGTTGATAATGGTGTATTAAAATCTCCCACTATAATTGTTAAGGCATTCATTTCTCCACTTAGTTTTAACAGAATTTGCCTCATGTATTTTGAGCCACCCCGATTAGGTGCATTAATGTTTATGATTGTTCTCCCTTCTTGAGAGATTACACCTCGTACTAATATATAGGGTCCACCTTTGTTTCGTTTTTGTTTGTTTGTTTTTTTTTTTTTTACTTTTAAAATTTCATTTAATCTTTTATTTTAAACAATCAGGAAAAGACTCTTCTTGACAGGTTGTAGAAGTAAATTTTTCCATTACATTCAGGAAAAATTTTGAGAGATGTTTTCTGAATTTCCTTCATTCGAAGATCTTGTCTTTTGAGAAAAGCATCACTGCTATAAGAGATGAAAATGGTACCAATTTCAGAAATTATAAACTGTAATAAAACATATCTACTGGTTACTTTTGCATGCTGAATTTTAAAAATTTGGGACCAATCTAGAATAACTTCTTCCCTAACACTTTTAGATTTTTTTTTCTTTTATTATGGGTAAAAATCAAAATTCTCACAATACATAAAAACATTTGCAAAATGATATATAAATATATATGCATATATGTGTATTTGCTTACAAAAATGTTATTTATATATATATATATACATATATTTTAAGAGGTGCTTAGATTACCCAAAATATTACACGGAACCCACTGGGATTCCCATGTTGCCCAACTCCCACACCTCCCACCACATCCCACACAAACATCTCCCACAAGTGTGGCCCACCACTCTCAATGAACTTACACATCCTGGAGCCTTGCCACCAACCATAGACCACAGTTCACACTGTAGACCACACTCTCTCCCACTCAGTTCTGAGTGGTGTGTGCTGATTTAAAATGGCCGACATCCGTTGCCACTACAGTACTCAGGACAACCTCCAACTCCCAAAGAAGCCCTTGTATTTCAACTGCTCATCCCCTCCCTACCCCAAAAGTGTCAAGTGGCCAATGGCTCCACCTCATTGTTATAATTTCTTGCATTGCTAGAATCACCATATGTGAACAAGAGAATACCATCAAGTCCACTCTAGTCCATAGTTCTTACCACAATCCTGAGGGGACTGGGATGGTGATGTCCACTCCAACTCCAAGTGAGAGAGGGCTTCTATCCCATGAATATGGTGGGTGGGATGATCCTGCCTGCAGATGCAGGCCCTCTCCATTCCCTGGGATGGCCATTGCCCATCGTTGTTTCCTCACCAGGTGACTTGGATGAATACATTGAGCTGTAGGGTAGGAGTTGCAGCTCCACCTAGATTTCATGCACACCTGGCACATAGGTAGGTAGGGGGCTCCCATATCTGGAAGTATACCTAAAAACTCCAGCATCACATATAGGTTTGAATAGAAGGGACTGGTGAACAATGTGCAGGGAGGACTTATTTGAGTCTAATTCTGTCACTCTCAGGAACACAGATACCAAAATAGAACCCACTGATAAGGCATCAGTCTCTGGGGCTATCCCCCCTTATATAGGACCAGGGTGTCTCCGGAGCTCTCAGAAAAACCACTGAGTGGGGTGATAGGCACTTAGATGTTCTATGAGCTCCTACAGAGGTGTGCGTGGGAGATACCTCTGGGATGACCTCCCGACTCTATTTGAAGTCTCTTAGCCACTTGAACTCATTTGTCTTTACCATTTCCCCCTTTTATTCAAGGTCTTTTTCCAGTTGTGTTGCCAGTTGGCACTTGGTATTAATCCCTCGTTGCCAGGGAGGCTCATCCCTGGGAGTCATGTCCCACGTTGGGGGGACGGTAATGCAATCATATGTTGAGTTTGGCTTAGAGAGAGGCCACATTTGAGCAACAAGGAAGCTCTCAGGTGGCAACCCTTAGGCACCCCACAACTGCAGGCTAAGTCTCATTTACAAGAGCAAAAACTCACAAGGGTAGTCATCAATAAAAAAAAAAACAAAACATCAGTGGGTCATCCTATTTTGACAGGCACTGTCCCTACACTCAGACGACTATTGCTGCTCCCTTGGAGATTGTGGCAGAGCTCTCCAGGCTAGGAATTCAGATTCCCTCATTTATTGTGTGATTATCCACCCATCGTTACCATGCCCCATCCCCCGATCCTTTGAATGATTTTGTCTATCTTTCATGTATATTCGGATGAACCAATCCCCAGGAAACCCCCACCAGACACCCTCCCAATAATCCCCCGCAGTACCCATTGTAACCCTTCTGTGATCCAAATCCTCCATGAACATTTAATCCATAAAATAATCAAATACACTTACTAGGAAAAAGAAACAAGTGTGATAAGCTTACATGCAAGAGACAAACATAAGGAAACTCAGGGGAAAAAGAAAAGGAGTGAAGGAAATAAAACAAATAATCAAACAGAGAACAAAACAAAATAAAATATAATTAGTGGATTGGGACATTCAAAAAATGGGCAAAAAGCAAAGGAAAAGCCTTTAAAATATATATATATATATTCATTTTTTTTCCCTTCTCTTTTCTTTTTTCACTTTTTTCCTTCCCTTTATCACTATGTTATGGGATGTCTGGTGTGCCATGACACCTTCCTCCTCTCAATCCCCATTGTCTCCCAATTTTTCATTTAATTTTCAAAGAAGTTTTAGGTCACAGCAAAGTCACACACGGAGTGCCAGAGACTCCCAGATACCAAACCACCCCCCCTTCCCCACCCCATATTTACTCCTTCTCCCTTTTTTTTGGTTGCTAGCATTGTTATAACTGTTATGCAGATAGCAAAATATAGCAATTAAACATTATCATGATTTACAGTATAGTTTACAATTTAGATGATACAGTTTAATAAATTTGATGATAGTTACCATGTCCTGTGTCCATTACTGTAAGGTAATGAAAAACCTTCCCCATGACCACCAAACAACCCATTAGATCTTGACTGTTCCTTTCTCCCCAGCCCCCCAGGGCCCGTGATACCCCCCCTCTCCCAACCCATGAAATGTCAAGATTCACAGTTACATGCCCTGGAGATTTGAAACAGCCCTTCCTAATCCACCCACCCCCCAGTGCTGCACCGAGAAACCCAGGAACACCACCACTCATCTTCCCCATCCCCCAACATGCACCCACACTTTATCCCTTTACCATAGATTATGTCCATATGAGTGATGGCTCAAAGCCTGCTCTTCTCTTACTCGCACTTGTTAACCTATCTTTCAGACAATGGTTCTCAGAGACTGCTCACTTTCCTCAATTCAGATCAGTGAGGTCATATATTGTTCATCCTTCAGTGCCTGGCTTGCTTCACTCAACATAAGGTCTTCAAGATTCATCCACGTTATTCCATGTGTTAGCACTTTGTTCCTTCTTACAGCTGAGTAATATTCCATTGTATGTATGTACCACATTTTGCTTATCCATTCGTCTGTTGATGGGCACCGGGGCTGATTCCAACTTTTGGCAAAGGTGAACAATGCTGCTATGAACATTGGTGTGCATATATCTGTTTGTATTTTTGTTTTCAGTTCTTCTGGTTGTATACCCAGCAGTGGAATTGCTGGATCATATGGAAGATCTATTGCTAGTTTTCTGAGAAACTGCCAAACTGTCCTGGTAATTCAGTACCTCTTGCCTCTCCAAATTTATTTTTTGGTTAGTTTTTCCAGTTCCTTAAAACATATAGTGTTGTCTTTTATTGGGATTGCATTAAATCTGTAGATTAGTTTGGGTAGGATAGACATCTTGATGATGTTTAGTCATCCCATCCATTAACAGGGAATATTTTTCCATTTGTTTAAGTCTTCTTTGATTTCCTTTAAGAGTGTTGTGTAGTTTTCTGTATATATGTCCTTTACATTTTTAGTTAAATTTATCCCTAAGTATTTGATTCTTCTGTTTACTATTGTAAATGGTATTTTTTTCCTGATTTCCTCCTCAATTTGCTGGTTATTGGTGTAAAGAAATGCTACTGATTTTTGAGCATTGATCTTATAGCCTGCAACATTACTGAACTCCTTTATAAGTTCTAGAATTCTTGTTGTCGATTTCTCAGGGCTTTCTATGTATAGGATCATGTCATCTGCAAATAATGAAACTTTTAATTCTTCTTTTCCATTCTGGATGCCTTTTATGTCCTTTCCTGTCTCAGTGCTCTTGCAAGTACTTCTAAGACAATGTTAAATAGGAATGGTGATAGTGGGCATCCTAGTCTTGTTCCCGATCTCAGAGGGAAGGCTTTTAGGATTTCACCGTTGAAAATGATGTTAGCTTTGTGTTTTTCATATATACCCTTTATCATTTTCAGAAAGTTTCCATCTATTCCTATCTTTTGTAGTGTTTTTATGAGGAAAGAGTGCTGTATTTTGTCGAATGCTTTTTCGGCATCTATAGAGATGATCATGTGATTTTTTTCTTTCAGTTTGTTTATGTGGTGTATTACATTGATTGATTTTCTTATATTGAACTATCCTTGCTTACCTGGGATGAAACACACTTGGTCATGGTGTATAATCTTTTTGATATGTTGTTGAATGCGATTAGCAAGTATTTTGTTAAGGATTTTAGCATCTAGGTTCATTAGAGAAATTGGACTGTAATTTTCCTTTCTTGTGGTATCTTTATTTGGTGTCGGTATTAGGTTAATGTTGGCATCATAGAATGAGTTTGGTAATATTCCTTCTACTTCTATTTTTTGGAAGAGCTTAAGTAGAATTGGTGTTAGCTCTTTCCGGAATGTTTGGTAGAATTCAGCTATGAAGCCATCTGGTCCTGGACTCTTCTTAGTTGTGAGGTTTTTAATGACTGAGTCTATCTCTTTACTTGTAATTGGGCTGTTGAGTTCATCTATTTCTTCTTTCATCAATGTCGGCTGTTTGTGGGTTTCTAGAAACTTGTCCATTTGCTCTAAATTGTCATTCTTGTTGGCATATAATTTTTTGAAAGTATCCTCTTATGATACTCTTTATTTCTGTGGGGTCAGTAGTGATATCACCTTGCTCATTCCTTATTTTATGTATTTGCATCTGTTCTCTCTTTTTCTTTGTTAGTCTGGCTAAGAGTTTGTCAATTTTGTTGATATTCTCGAACAACCACCTTTTGGTTTTGTTTATTGTTTCCAGTGCTTTCTTATTCTCTGTTTCATTTAGTTCTGCTCTAATCTTGGTTATTTCCTGTTTTCTACTTCCTTTAGGTTTAGTTTGTTGTTGTTTTTCCAATTCCTCCAAGTGTGCAGTTAGGTCTTCAATTTTAGCTCTTTCTTCTTTTTTAATATATGAATTTATGGCTATGAACTTCCCTCTCAGGACTGCTTTCGCTGCTTCCCATAGGTTTTAATATGTTGTGTTGTTGTTTTCATTAGTTTCAAGGTAGTTACTGATTTCTTTTGAAATTTCCTCTTTGACCCACTGTTTGTCTAAGAGTGTGTTGTTTAACTTCCATATCCTTGTGCCTAACCTGTTTCTCTGGCCCTTATTGATTTCCAACTTCATTCCGTTGTGGTCAGAGAAATTACTTTGTATAATCTCAATCTTTCTGAATTCATTGAGTGTTGTTTTGTGGCCTAGCATGTGGTCTATTTTGGCGTATCTTCCATGTGCACTGGAGAAGAATGTAAATCCCGCTGTATTTGTGTGTAGTGTTGTTCTGTATATGTCTATTAAGTCCAAATCTTCTAATGTATTGTTGAGTGCCTTAGTTTCTTTATTGATTCTCTGCCTAGATGTTCTGTCTAATGATGATAGTGGTGTGTTGAAGTCCCCTGCTATAATTGTAGAGGAATTTATTTCTCCTCTTACTTTTTCCAGAGTTTGCCGCACGTATTTTGAGGCACCTCGATTAGGTGCGTAAATGTTGAATATTGTTCTCTCTTCTTGAGAGATTACTCCTTTTACTAATATGTAGTGTCCATCTTTGTCTCTTACAATAGTATTGCATTTAAAGTCTATTTTGTCTGATATTAGAATAGCTACTCCTGGCCTTTTTTGTCTATTGTTATCTTGTAAAATGGTTTTCCTGCCATTCACTTTCAGCCTCCTTGAATCCCAGAGTCGAAGGTGGGTTTCTTGTAGACAGCATATAGATGGATCATATTTCCTTATCCATTCTGCCAATCTGTGTCTTTTGTTTGGTGAATTTAATCCATTAACATTCAGTGTTATTACTCGTAACGAATTTCTTACTTCAGTCATTTTTTCTTTGGGTTAATGTATGTCATATTTTGTTTTGTTTCTCTTTTTGAGTTTTCAGTTGTTTTTAAACCCTCCTCCAACTCTCTCTCCTCTGGTTTTTCCTTTCAACTTGTAGAGATTCCTTTAGTATTTCTTGAAGTGCTGGTTTCTTCTTGACATACTCTCTTAATTGCTGTTTATCTGTGAATATTTTGAACCCTCCATCATTTTTGAATGCCAGTTTTGCTGGATAGAGAATTCGTGGCTGGAAGTTTTTTTCTTTTAGTGTTTTGACTATGTCATACCACTGTCTTCTTGCCTCCATGGTTTCAGCTGAGAAATCAGCACTTAATCTTATTGTGATTCCCTTGCATGTGATGGTTCTCTTTTCTCTTGCTGCCTTGAGTATTTTCTCTTTGTCTTGAACATTGGACAATTTGACAAGTATATGTCTTGGAGTTGGCCTGTTAGGATTTATACTATTTGGGGTGCGCTGTGCTTCCTGGATCTGCACATCCGTCTCTCTCAATAGAGTTGGGAAGTTTTCAGCCATAACTTCCTTCAACTCTCCTTCTGTTCCCTTTCCCTTCTCTTCTCCTTCTGGGAAGCACATAATGTGTATGTTTGTGCGTCTTGCATTATCGGTTAATTCCCTGAGACCATACTGGATTTTTTCTATCTTTTTGTCTATCTTTTCTACATTCTCTTTGATTTCAACTGTATTGTCTTCCATATCACTAATTTTTTCCTCTGCCTGTTCAATTCTGCTGCCATGTGAGTCCAGCGTCTTTTTCATTTCTTGACTTGTGTCTTTGTTCGCCATCATATCCATTACCTTTTTAGGTGTGTTACCTATTTCTTCAGTATGTTCTCCCAGTGTCTTCTTTATATCCTTAATCTCTTCCTTCATTTCTTTAAGTTGGTCCATGATATTTGTTTGGATAGCTTTGATTAGTTGTTCGATGTACTGCATTGCTTCCTGGTTTTTATTTTGTGCACTGGACTGGTCCATGTTTTCCAGTTTCTCAGAATCATTTGTATTTTTCTGTTGCCCTCTGGTCATCATATTATCTTGATAGGTTTGTTCAGTTGATTAGCTTTTCTCTATGCTCTAGAGTTTTATTTAGCTGTTGGTTCTGCGTGTCAGTTAAGTTTTCTCTTTGGCAGTTTTTCTTCTTATTTTATTTCCTTGCTTCTTTCTATGTTCCCTTGAAGGTGAAAGGTTAGGGCCAGAGGTATCAAAAGATGTAAGGAAGGCAGAAGGATAATAGAAATATTGATAAAAGTTAGAAGAGGGGCAAAATGAGACTTAATGAGATGAATATTTAACTTGTGTAGGCAGTGTAGAGTACTAGGAAAAAATATGGAGTTCTTACAGTGGACTGGGAAAACAAATGAAGGAATATATATATATAGTGATTTAGAATGCTAGAATTAGAGGAGGGATAAAAATAGTAAAGAAAGGTCTGAAAGGAAAAAGTTAATACTAATAAAAAAAAAAGAAAAAAGAAGAAGAATAAAACAAAATAGATGGGATAGAAATTGACACCTTTAAGTTGTGGGCCTATGAAAAAATATTGTCTCTAAGAGCCACAACAGAAAACAGAAGGCAGAAAGACTCAGGAAGGATAAGCGGTAGTTTGTAATACAGAATCAATATATACAGTGAGTGGGAAATTACTGAATAAGAAGCCCAACAAAGAAGCGACCATCTGGCAGCACCTATTTAAAAAAAAAAAATAGAAGGAAAAAGGAAGGGGGGAGGAAAACAGGAATAATAACAATTGACCAGAAAGTAACAGAGAGAAACCAAAGATCCACACAGGAAGCAGTCAAACAGAGCTAAGGGGGGTCAATGATTCCCCTAGGGTCCACGTGGATCCTTCCTGCCTACTTGTGTTTATCAATGAATTTCCCCCCAGGGTTCTATATGCAGGTCCTGAAGCAACTTTTAGTTATTAAACTAAATTAAAAAGAATTTATTTTTCATTTGTTGAGGTGACCTCACTTTTTTTTTTTTAATTTTTACTTTTTTAGCCAAATGCAGGACCCAAAATAATTCCTCCTCTAGACCATCCCCCTTATGGATGCGACCCTAGCTGGGCCGGTGTAAATTAATCAAGCACATCCCATTTTCCGGACTCCCCAGGTTAGCTGAAGCTCTGATGTTAGTCAGTGAGGAGTGCTAAAGATGGCGGATTCCGCCCCTTCTGGCGCCGAGCTCCAGCGTCACCGGGCTGCTCAGTAAATCAGTTTGAGTGCAGATTCGCGTCTGCTCTCAGCCTAATGGTGCTTCAGGTCGGCTTATCTGCTCCCCAAAGCTATGGGGCAGTGCAGGCAGCCAGATCAATGTCTAAAAAATATAAAATACCGTTCCCTGTCTTCCAATCGAACCCTCCCTTTTTGGGGAAGTGTCCCTTCCTCCTGGCTCCGCAGTGGCCTGGGTCTTATCCCTTGGTGGCTAGGGAAATCAGTTGCGTTTCCCTACCAAAATCCCCCCTCCAGTTCACCGGGTGTTGATTAGCTCGTTTGCTCTGTTCACACAAGATCCAAGGGGCTCCAGGCATCCAGATCCCCAGAAAATAAAACTTTTTCGCCCCACCCGCGGCTCCAAATGGCCATTTAATTTAATTTAATTTTTTTTCCCTAACTGCAGGGCTCAGCCGCCTGTGCCAACCTCCACCGGCAGCTTCAAAAGTCACGAATCTCCACCGTTAGGTCCACGCCGCCGATCCGCGCAGATAGCTGTCCCAAGCTTCTCACTCCACGCGTGCACAGCACAGACTCCCGGGCAGGACCCCGTCCACAATCCGCCTTGCTCTGGGAGCTTGCAGTGTGCGCCCTCCTACAGTAACACCATCTTGGCCCCTCTCCCACCTTTGTTTCTTAAAATAGTTTTGCATTTAAAGTCTATTTTGTGTGATATTAGAATAGATACCCTGCCCTTTTTTGGCCATTGTTAGCTTGTAAAATTGTTTTTCAGCCATTCACTTTCATCCTTCATGAATCCCTGGGTCAAAGGTGGGTTTCTTGTAGACAGCATAAATTTGGATAGTATTTCCTTTTACATTCTGCCAACTTGTGTCTCTTGAGTGGTGAATTTAATCCATTAAAATTCAGTGTTATTATTTGCAATGAATTTCTTACTTCAGCCATATTTTCTTTGGGTAAATGCATGTCATATGTTGCTTTGTTTCTGTTTTTGTCTTTTTAGTTGTTTTTAAACTCTCCTCCAACTCTATCTCCCTTGTTTTTTCCTTTCAACTTTAGAACTTCCTTTAGTATTTCTTGAAGTGCCAGTTTCTTATTGACATACTGTCTTTTTTTCTTTTTAACTTTATTTTGTACATTTAATAATTGAAAACATAAACAATTAAAAACTAAAAAGTAAACACAGATGAATGAATATATACATTTCTCATTTAAATGTAATGGATAAATGTAAAATTTTTTTTTTGAATCAAACAATATATTACGCAATATATTTGTTTCATAGTAATGCCTTCATACAGTATTTGTCCTTTTGTGTCTGGCTTTCTTCACTCAACATAATGTCCTCCAGGTTCATCCATGTTGCCATATGCTTTATGACTTCATTTCTTCTTACAGCTGCAGTTTCTTGGATCTCACACCCAAAGCACATGCAACAAAAGAAAAAGTAGATAAATGGGACCTCCTCAAAATTAAACACTTTTGCACCTCACAGGACTTTGTCAGAAGGGTGAAAAGGCAACCAACTCAATGGGAAAAATATTTGGAAATCACATATCTGATAAGGGTTTAATATCCAGAATATATAAAGAGATGTTACAACTCAACAATAAAAAGACAAATGACCCAATTAAAAAATAGGCCAAAGACTTGAATAGACATTTCTCCAAAGAAGAAAAACAAATGGCAAAAAAACACATGAAGAAATGCTCAACATCACTCATGATTAGGGAAATGCAAATCAAAACTACAATGAGATATCATTTCACATCTATCAGTATGGCCACTATTAAAAAGACAGAGAACTACAAGTGTTGGAGAGGATGTGGAGAGATAGAAACACTTCTTCACTGTTGGTGGGAATGCAGGATGGTACAGCCACTGTGGAGGACTATTTGGCTGTTCCTAAAGAAGTTGAATATAGACATACTCTCTTAATTTCTGTTTATCTGTGAATATCTTGAACTCTCCATCATTTTTGAATGCCAGTTTTGCTGGATAGAGAATTTTTGACTGGAAATTTTTTTTCTTTTAGTTCTTTGAGTATGTCTTGCCACTGTCTTCTTGCCTCCATGGTTTCAGCTGAGAAATCAGCAATTAATCTTATTGTCCTTCTCTTGTATGTGATGGTTCTCTTTTCTCTTGCTGCCTTCAGTATTTTCTCATTGTCTTGAGCATTGGTCATTTTGACAAGTATATGTGTTGTAGTTAGCCTGTTGGGATTTATACTGTTTGGAGTGTGCTGTAGTTCCTGGACTTGTACATCAATCTCTTTCAATAAGGTTGGGAAATTTTCAGCCATTATTTCCTTCAACACTCCTTCTGTTCCCTTTCCTTTCTCTTCTCCTTCTGGAATGCCCATAATGCATATGTTTGTGTGTTTTATGTTGTTGGTTAAATCCCTGAATCCCTGCTGGATTTTTTTCTATCTTTTTGTCTATCTGTTCTACTATCTGTTTGATTTCAGATGTATTGTCTTCCACATCACTAATTCTTTCTTCAGCCTGTTCAAATCTGCTGTTATTTGAATCCAACGTCTTTTTGATTTCTTGTATTGTGCCATTGATCACCATCTTATCCATTATCTTTTTATGTATGTTTACAATTTCTTCAGCATGTTCCCCCAGTATCTTCTTTATAACCTTAATCTCTTCCTTCACTTCATTAAGTTGGTCCATGATATTTGTTTGGAAAACTTTGATTAGTTTTTTGATGTTCTGCATCTCTTCCTGGTTTTTAGTTTGTTCATTGGACTGGTCTATGTCTTTCTGTTACTCAGTGTGGTTTGTAATTTTTTGTTGCCCTCCAGTCATCATTTTAACTTGATGTGTTTATTCAGTTGATTAGCTTCTCTCTGCTCTAGAATTTTATTTAGCTGATGGTTCCGTGTGTGTGTTAAGTTTTCTCTTTGACACATTTTCTTCTTCTTTTATTTACTTGCTTCTTTCTTTGTTACCATGAAGGCAAGAGATTAGGACCAGAGGAATCAAAAGATGTGGGAATGGAAGAAAGATAAAAGTAATATTGAAAAAAGTTAGAAGAAGGGCCAAATACAACTTAAGGAAATGAATATTTAACTCATGTAGGCAGTGTAGAGTAATAGGAAAAAAAGTGAAGTACTTACAATGGACTAGTAAACCAAATAGAAGAATATATATATAATGATTTAGAAGGCTAGAATGATGAGGAGGGTGAGAAAGAGTGAAGAAATGGCTGAAAGTAAAAAGTTAATATTAATAATAAAAGAAGAAAACAGAATATATAGAATGGAAATTGATACCCTTAAATTGTCAGATAATGAAAGAACTTGGTGTGTAAGAACTACAACAGAAAGCAGAAGGCAGAAAGATGAAGGAAGGGAAATAGTTCGGGAGGCAAAATCAATATAGACAGAGAATGGGAAATTACTGAGGAAGAAGCACATCAAAGAAGAGACAAGCTCGCAGCACCTGATTAAAAAGAAAAAAATAAAAAGAAGGGAAAAAGAAGGGGGAGGAAAGAGGAAAGAAAGCAAGAGACAACAAATAAACAGAGAAAATCCAAACAACCACACAAGTAAGCAGTCAAACAAAGCTAAGGAGGAACAGTGTTCCTTCTAGGGTCCTTGTGGAATCTCTCAGCCTGCTTGTGTTTATCAATCAATTTCTCTGCAGGGTTTTATCTGCAGGTTTTGAAGCAGATTTTAGCTATTAAACTAAATTTAAAAAAAAGAATTCAAAGTGACTCTCTTCTTTTTATTTTTATTTTTATTTTTGACAAAATAAGGGACCCAAGAGAAGTCCTCTTCTAGACCACCCCCTTCACCATGGGGACCCTAACTAGGCTCTTGGAAACTAATCAAGCACTTCCCACTCCCTGGCTTCCCCATGGGAGCTGAAGCTCTGATGCTAGTCAGTGCAGAACGATAAAATTGGCTGACTCCATCCCCTCAGAGCCAAGCCTCAGTGACATTGGGCTGCTGGGTAAATCAGGCTTCCTCAGTAGATTTGCCTCTCCCCTCTGCCTGGTGCTGCTACAATCTGCTCCTAAAAGCTATGAGGGAGTCCAGGCAGTCAAATCCACAGAAGGTAAACCCCTCTCCACCTTCTGTCAGAATCCTCCCTCTCTCGGAGAACATTTCCTCAAACTGGGTTGCTATGCAGGAGTCGCTGCTGAAACCAGCCTTTTTCCCTGAGGTTGGGGCTCAGGTGTCTGTGTTAACCACCACAGGCACTCTTTTTTTTTTTTTTTATTATGGGTAAAAATAAAAATTCTCACAATACATACAAACATTTGCAAAATGATATATAAATATATATGCATATATGTGTATTTGCTTACAAAAATGTTATATATATATACATATATTTTAAGAGGTGCTTAGATTACCCAAAATATTACACGGAACCCACTGGGATTCCCATGTTGCCCACCTCCCACACCGAGAGTGTGGTCCACAGGCACTCTTAAAACTCATGAAACTCTACCTATCGGTCCACACTGTCAATCTGCCTGCAGATAGATGTCCCAAAGTTCTCACTCCATGTACCCACAGCACAGACCCCCGGGCAGGACCCTGTCCACAAATGGCTGTCCTCAGAGAGCTAGTCAGTGAGTGCCCTCCTAAACTGATGCTATCTTGTCTCCCTCGATATAATTGGTTTTGATCTTCAATACATTTTGGTGTATCGTCAGCATAATACTCCCTCAATACTATTTCATAATAATATTTGTGTATATTTGTGTTTTTATTAAATTCAAAATATGCTAGACTAGTTACAAACTAAGTTGAATGTGATTTTCTTTAGGAAGATTAATTTAGGGAGTTTATATTTTTAGAGAATTAAGAATTTGTATCCACGAAAAGGATAGTTTTTTGATTTGGACAAATTTAGACCCTTTACCTTTTCTTCCTGTCTTAGTTATCCTTTTTAGTCAGCTGCTGTTTTTCCATGCTAACCAACACTCTTTCTGTGGGAAAAACATCTCTTTCAGGGGGTGTATGACTGAAGTTTTTCATTTTGGTGTTGCTGAGATCATCCTGCTTGTGGTGATGGCCCATGACCACTATGTGGCCATCTGCAAATCCCTGTACTACATATCCATCATGAGCTCATAGGCTTGTGGCCCTCTCATAGGAGTTTCCTGGGCTAGAGGCTTTGACCCTGCAACCATTTGGATCCTCTTCACAATGAGGCTGCCCTTCAGTGGAGCCAATGCCCTATATCAGTCCATGTGTGACTTGATCTCTTTGCTGAAACTTCTCCACATGGATACACACACTCTTGGTCTCTGTGGGTGCCAACAATGTGTTCACCTACCTATCAAACTTCCTCCTTTTGATGGTCTCTTGTATGATCTCCTTGTGCACTCTAAACCTCACCCCTTAGAGGACAGGTATAAAGTCCTGTCCAACTTTATTTCTCATATTTCTGTGGTTATATTATTCTTTAAACCCTGCGTATTTGTGTATCTGTGCATAGTGTCCACATTCTCCATTGATAAAGTTGTGGCCATATTATATACCATGATACCTCTCATATTAATCTCTTTGATCTCCACTCTCAGAAATGTAAGATGAAAATGCTATGAGTTGCTGTTTGGCTAAAAGTTGATTTGACTGAGAAATAATCACAAGCATATAAAATGATTTTATCTTTTTATCACTAGGAGAAAAGAAGGTAATTTCTATGGACAATGATTATTTTATGTCAAAGGCTATGTGTATACCATATAGACTCTTTAAGAAAAGGCCCCAGTAATAAATTACTTATCAGTATAAAAATACCCAAGTTTGATCAATTTACTGACCATTTGATTTTCAAACTTTAATGTATTTTCAGAATCAGGTGCTTTATCTTTTTAACATACAGATTTTGAGGAAACAGCTTTATAGATTCTAACTAATTAGGACAGTGCTTGGACTAATGTTTCCACATTTTAAACAAATTATCCAGATGTTTCTGAAGCAGGTGATGTTTGCAGACACTTTGAGCAATAGTGCTATTGATTGTGTTTACAGTCAGCCTATTATTTGAGTCACATGATTAAGGCATTTCTTAGGAAGTATCTTTTAAAACAGAATCTATGAGAACAAAGAAACTCTCAATACTTCATATATGATACAATGTAAGCTCAAACTGTGCAATTATAAAACAAAAATAAAATATTCTAAGCAATAGAAATGTTTTGAATTTTTTATTTTCTATCTTCTGTTTCTACATTTTCTCTTCTTCTCGCACATCTAGTCTTACTCTTTCTTTTTCTATATCCAAAGGAAAGGTCTACCATTCATCTCTGCCATTATTTGGACTAAATCTTATTTTTACTGTTATGTTAAATAGTCATTCACATTGACAGTCTTGTTTCACAGTTTTTCTTGGGCAAAGGAGATTTTATATATCATATCTTATATATAAATTTTGGAGAAATGGGTTGCCAGGTTTAGTATACTATAATGTTTATGAGCAAAGTATCTGTTTAGACACTCCTGAGTTTAAATCTTACTTTTGCCATTTATAGTGTGAATTTTGGCAAAATATGATCTAAGTTTCATTTAAAGGGAATGATAGAGATATTATCAGGATCTAATCAGATAATCCTTGTAAAGCTCTTAATACTAATAAATATTTTGTTATTATAAACATCCTTTATTACTGGAATCTCTGAGATTAAAATAGACTGCTCAATTCATCCTGAATGTTAGTATTTTTTTTTCTTTTTTTAGCACATGTTACTCTTTATTGTGACGCTCAGTGGAAACATCTGTAAATCAGCTTACTGTAGTGGTGACAGCTGCAACACACGCTAAGGTACTTTCATTATATAAAAAAGGGGGGTGGGAATTCCATCACTCCTTTGTGATAGTAACTGGGACCTGAATTCAAAGCTTTTTAGGCATTTGTAGCTTTTATATATCTTCATGATTCATCAAAAGTTTGTTTCCTTAAAAAAAAAAATGTCTTCTTTGATAGGTAAGTCTAAATGCAGCATATACAAAACAGTTAAGAATACAGATAAATTCAGCAATCAGTGGAGACCAGTGTAGGACAAGCTACTCTCTTCTAAACATGGTTCCAAAGGAAAGGCAGTGATAAAGACTTGTTTGCTTAACTGTAAAACAATGGTCTTTACTGACAAGAAAAATACTCTGAAATTTGACTGACTTTTTAGGAGCTCTTGGGACTGGAATGGGTCCCTCCTCATCCTCAGCCCTCCCTGAACCTTTCTTCTCTTCTGGTTTTCTGATCTTGTTGGCCCTGTGTTTCTAAACACAGGAGCTGCTCCAGTTGTTTCTCTGATTTTCTCCTGACAAGTCCACTTTGAAGGCTCAAAGAGGTAAACACAGCAGGCAACCAGAATATGAACAGAATTAAAATAAATATTGACATTTATTCAGAGAAAGTAGTATGGTGTAATGGTTAAGAGAAGACACTGGAATAAGAGTTTCTGGCTTTCACTTGTGGGAGATGTTTGTGTGGGATGTGGTGGGAGGTGTGGGAGGTGGGCAACATGGGAATCCCAGGGGGTTCTGTGTAATATTTTCAGTAATCTAAGCACCTCTTAAAATATATTTATATATATATAAATAACATTTTTGTAAGCAAATGCACATA
This sequence comes from Tolypeutes matacus, assembly GCA_026826555.1. Lineage (NCBI taxonomy): Eukaryota > Metazoa > Chordata > Mammalia > Cingulata > Chlamyphoridae > Tolypeutes > Tolypeutes matacus. The sequence goes on from JAKSZT010000536.1 coordinate 226,438, forward strand.
TATGCATATATATTTATATATCATTTTACAAATAGTGGTATGTATTGTGAAAATTTTGATTTTTACCCACAATAAAAAATAAATTAATTTAAAAAAATTGAGCTTAAAACCTTATAAAATTGGCTTTAAGTTTTCAAACTTTGAATAATTAGTATTAGTTAAAACTTAAGGAGGGAGCAGATGTGGCTCAAGTGATTGAGCACCTGCTTCCTTTATGGGACGTCCCAGGTTCCATTCCCGGTGCCTCCTGAAAAAACAAACAAACAAACAAAACAAAAAAACCCAGCATACCAACTGAGAGGAAGTGATGAGGCTCAGTGGTTAGAGGTTGAGTGCAGGTTTCCCCTATATGAAGGGCCAGGACCCCCGGTAGCTAAAAAGCAAAAACAAGCAAACAAACAATCAATAAATTTAAGGAGCTACAAGCATTCTTTTCATGTAAGAAAGGATTTCATTCATCTCAAATGACATTAATTTCTTCTATCAAGACATTAGCATCTTTCAGAATACTTTGAGATATTAATGGGTGTTCCATTCAGAAAACAGGTCAGTAGTTAAAAACAAAACAAAACCTCTTGAAACACTACTAACTATATCACTGTTTTAAAGATCCCTGGCCTATGCTATTAAAAACTTTGGGAATTTTTGCAATAAAGAAATATTTCACTTTACTTTTTTCTTTAATTGGAAAAAAATTGTTGTGAATAAGACCTGGAAAAATGATTTTCTTGATTTGTAAAATGGTAATGATAGTACCTACCTAGTAGTTGTTAAGCCAATTAAGTGGTTTAATATGTTTCAAGTGAATTTAACTTTCCTGCCACTTAGAAAGCATTATGTAAATGTATTTTGAATTAACTATATTGACTTGCACTGATCCAACTTTCAGTTAAGGCAGATCTGGACTTTGATCTCCTCTAAAAACAGCAGGAGACTTGCTATCTTAGAGTCAGAAACTCTGTAGATCTTGTCCTGCCCACTTTCTCCTTAGGTGGAAAAGATACCTTCTTGCATGACCAATTCTTTGTGATGTCACATTTTCCTTGAACTTAAGGCAAGAACATTATTCATCCTTTAGAAGTCCTGAAGTCTGCAGAGTTTCAAATGGTATGGCAAGATTTGGGCTCTGCATTCAACAGAACTACGATTAAATTCCATCTCATTCATTTATGCAATGCTGTAGGCATTTCACAATCACTCAAGAGTCATTTTAATCTTAGTTTATGAATAAAATAACATGGTAATATCTATTTTATAGTAATTTCAATCATTAGATGACATACTATATACAAAGCATGCAAAACAGTGCCTGGCACTCGGTAGTAACTTAATAAATTTCACCCTGTTTGTTGTCTGTCTCATTTCCACATCAGTGTCCCATTTATATCTCACTTTTAAAAAGCTGATTCATATTTATTATTCAGTTGTTTCAAGATTTTATATTAGGCAACCATGAGAAACTTTCAGAATCCTGAGATCTAACTGAGAAAAAATAATGAATGATGGATGGTAGTAACTCTGTGAGGAATTCACTTTAATAGTCTGAATTTCTCACAGATCAAAATCAGGCTAAGGAAGAGCTCAAAATTTAATGATTTTTCTTTGCCAAATAAGAAAGTTGTTCAAAAAAATCAATACTTGTGGTGAAATCTATTATTTGCAATGTGGCAGGCACTCTGAAGGCATTGTCTTATTTTATCTTATAAGTGTTTTTGAATTAGATCTGACTTATATTTTCTAGAAAATTAATGGAAACTTGGAAAATGCATCCCATCAGGTGCATGAGATGTGATTTAAACCCACACCTCATGACTTCAGAGTTGGCCTTCTTAAACACTAATATAAATATATTATAAAAGTATATACATGAATAAAGAAATACTTTTTTGGAGAAAAGTAGGCAGTAAATAGGTGAATATATTTTAAACAAAACTTAAAATATTCTAAAAATGTGATGTAACAGTAACTCAGGGCAGTGGGAATCCTCTTTACATTTGATGTCACAGTGACCCAAAAGCAAGAGTTTGCATTGTTTAACCATGTCCAGTTATGAAAGACAATGTATGGAATGGACAGGAGTAAAACTATTAGAGGTAGTTATATGGAAGAGAAATTTTGTTTGACCTGGATGAGTATCATTATCCATTCTCCTCTATTCTAACTTGAACATCACCTAGTAACTTTATCCATATTATTATTATTCAGCTCACATAAAATCAGGATTAAGAGAAATAAAACACAACCATCTTCACTATGAAGACATTGTATGTCTTTCTGTCATCATCACTCAGTGTGAAGTTCAAATGCCACCTCCTTATAGAGGACATGAATTCTGTCACTTATTTATTCTTTTTATTGTACTAGTTACACTAGTCTATGGCTATACCACCCTGAATGTGCCTGATCTCATCTGATCTCAGAAGCTAAGCAGGGTGAGGCCTGGTTAGTACTTGGATGGGAAACTAATACACTAGTTACTAGTATACTATGATGCTAATATTTAATACTATCTAGACTGTTCTTTCAGTTTTGGTTGCATATATATGTTATTTTTGTGTAATCCTTCTACTTTTTAAAAATAAAATAATTAGTATATAATAATGTTATATAGTACAAAGAAAGCCTTAAAAATGGTATTAAGCAAAAAATAAATCTGCCCATCCTTTACCAGAGTCTCCCATTATTCCTTCCCAGAGGCAAACACTGTTTACTGTCACTTAAGATTTTTCAAACATCTTTGCAAATACAAGCATATTTACATACTGTATATGCATATGTGTTTATATCATTAGTGTGTGTTAGCATTTGCATTTTACTACTTAGTATCTTGATGTATTTTTCATACCATTCCATAAAGATGTAACACATTCTAAGTTTCCTTCATTGTGTATGACTTAGTTACCTAGTTGCCATCACAAATACCGTAAAAATGGATTGACTTAAGATAGATTCAGGTTTCAGATATTTGAGATTACTTTATGAATCCTGAGAAGAAAATGATTATGTTTTTAAACTAATATATTTCTGTGGGTGTGATACCTCTTGATTGCATTAAATTTGGTTGAAGGAGCTTTGATTAGATTACTTGATAAGATTGCTTTTGGGCTTTTGATTGGACTATGTAAGTGGGGTGTGATTCATGTTAAGTCTCTGCCCTCTTGCTGTGTCTGATAAAAATGGTGACAGAGAGAGAGACACAGAATAAGACAGAGTAAAAGGAAGCTCCCATATTTGATCCTGCTGTGTGAGGAAGGACTAGAAGATCCCTTAAGCATGAAGCTCCCAAGAGTCTGGGCCCATGGAGAAGCTCAAGAAGAATCAAGTCCTATGTTTGATAGCTGATGGCTGAAATCTGGGACCTGGGCTCTGAGAGATGGTAGATTCTGAAGGGGAAGGCAGAGACCTTGGCAGAATTTGGTGGCAAATTTCATCACATGGCAGTTGATTTTGGTGAGAAAGTATCTCTGATGGTCCTTGGGTTTGGTTTTTTAACAGCCTTGGAACTGTAAGCTTTTACCCCACTTAAATCCCTTTTTAAAAATCCAATCCATTTCTGGTACTTTGCATCAGCAGTACTTTGGCAAACTAAAGCAGGAGGCTAGAAGGCTTGCTTCTTCTAGGAATCAGTATCTTCTGCCTTGCCAGCAAATCCTAGGGGTTATTTGGCTTTTCCCTGTCAGTTACAGGGCAATGTTCTCTCATTTCTCTTCTGGCTTCACCAGGCTTTGCCTTCATAAAACCTCCAGTAATAGGGTTAAGACCCAACCTCTTTCAGTTGGGCCACACTCTGACTAAAAATAACATCACTGACAGGTTCTAATTACAGAGTGTTCACACCCATAAGAATAGATTAAAATTGAATACATGACTTTTTCTGACCCTACTGCATTATACTCCATCAAGAAGGTGTACTAAAATTAATACATCAAGCCCTCTTCATGTTGTGTCCAATCTTTGTCTATGACAAATAATTTTGCAATAAATATCTGTCCTTTTGAATATATGCAATTGTGAGTTCTCAGAAGTAGAATTGTTGGGTCAAATTTTATATGTATTGTATTAGTCTGCCAAAGGGGTGCTGATGCAAAGTACCAGAAATCTGTTGGCTTTTATAAGTGGTATTTATATGGGATAAAACCTTACAGTTACAAGGCCCTAAAGAGTCCAACTTGAGGTTCCTTTCTCATCAAACTCAATTGCCGTGTCTTGAAACAAGATGGTCACTGATTACTGCCTGGTCTCTCCTTCCTGACTTCCTCTTCCTCTTAAGGCTCCATGGCCCAGCTTCTTCCCAATCTCAGCTGTAAACTATCAAGTGAATGGTTCATCTCTCCCCAGGGTCCTAGGATCAAGCATGACAAAACTCTCTCTCTTCCTGTATGTCTGCTTGAGTGAGTGTCCATTTATATAGGCCCACCAAGGGGGCAGGACTCAATCCGAGTCATGCCTTACTGACGTGGTTGAAATGAAGCCCTAATCTTAACAGTTAATTTACTCAAAGACATCTCAGCTGAATCTAATACAATCAAAGGGTATCACATCCAGAAATATAGATTAGTTTATAAATATAATCTTTCTCATTTTTGGGAGTCATAAAATAATCTCAAACTTTCACATGTATTTTCAAAACTAATGTTCAAAATCATGGTCAAAATGCCATCCATGAGGTTGTAGTCAGATCCTCCCCTCACATCCTGTTGTCAGGTCCTTGCTAACACTAATTCATTGCTGTCCTATAATCTTGCCTGTTCCAGAATGTTATATAACTTGAATCTAATAGTGTAGAATCATTTGCAATCTTCTTTTGAACAGCATAATGCATTTGAGATTTATCCTTGTTATTGAGGGTATCAATAATTTATTCCTTTTTATTGCTAAGTAGTATTCCATTTATATATGTATCACAGCTTCATTATCTGCTCCAGGTGAGAGATATCTGAGTTGCCTCCCGCCATTAGAAATTATGAAGAAAATTACTAAGAATATTCTTATGCAGTTTTTTTGGTGTGAAAACATGAGTTTTCACTACACTTGAGTGAATACCTAGGTGTGGAGTTACTTGGTTGTAAACTCAGTGTAGGTTTGACTTCGTGTGCAATTGCCAAACTGTTTTCCAACTTTAGCATTTTGTTTACCACCAGAAACAAATGCTTTTTCCAGTTCCTCTAAATCTTTGGAAATACTTGGTATTGTCAATTCTTAAAATTTTAATCAGTCTAAGAAGTAAGTAGTGATATCTTGTGACTTTGTTTGCATTTCCTGAATGAAAAGTGATATTGAGCATATTTTAATGTGCTTTTATTTGCCATCTATATATTTTCTTTGATGAAATATTTATTAAAATATTTTGCCCATTTTACATTGAATTGTTTTCTCTATTGTTATTGAAAATTGGGAGTTCTTTATTTATTGTGGAAACAAGTCCTTTATCAGACATGTGATTTACAAATATTTTCTCCTAGTCTATGGTTTGTCACTTGAGCAAAATTCCACAATTTCAATAAATGCAATTTATAGATTTTTTTTCTTTTATAATGTTTTTATTGTCATATAGGAAATAGTTGCCTAACTCAAGGCCACATAATTGTTCTTTAATGTTCTCTTCAAGAGGTTTTATTTGAATGTATAAATTATTATGGACATATAAACTATGCTCATTGTTTTACTTTAGACAATTCTTTCTCTTTGTCATATATATAGATTCATTTATATTTTTTCTTAAATGTTTGAATAAGCTGCAGACATTACCTTTAGGTATAAATACTTCTATATAAAACTAGAAACTAAAAGTATTTCTAAAAACAAGCAATGTTCATGTATAGCCAGAGTAGTTATCAAAATTAAGATATTAACATCCATATAATACTAATATCTAATCTACAGGCATTATTGTAATTCACCAATTGTCCCAATAATGTCATTTTTATGGAAAAAGAAGTTCCAAGATCATATACTGCATTCAGTTGTCATGTGTCTTTAATCTCCTTGAACCTGAAACTATTCCTGATTCTTTATATTTCATGAATTGGCAGTTTATGGAGTATGGGCAAGTTATTTTATAGACTGCACTATATTCTTCAGTTTGGGTTTGTCTGATGATTCCTCATGTTTTCATTCAGGTTATGCATTTTTGGAAGGGATATCATGCAAATGAAATGTCATTAAATTTCTTCTTAGAGTGTGTTTAGTTTGCTAAAGGCTGCCAAATCAATATACCAAATTTGGGCTGGTTTTTACAATAGGGATTTATTAATATACAGCTTATAGTTCTGAGGCCATGAAATTATCCAAATCAAGGCTCATCAGGAGATGATTTCTCACTGAGATGCAGTTCTGTGCAATCAGGCACATGGCAATGTTTGCTTGTCTCTCCCTTCTTCTCTAGGCCTTGTTGCTTTCAACTTCTGGCTTCAGTGGCTTCCTCTCACCTTCTGTGTTCCACTGAGTTCAGCTTCTGCCTCCTGGGGCCTTCTCTATCAATTCTAGGAGTTTCTCTCTGTTTTTGCACCTTGGCCAATTTTAGTTTATAAAGCACTGCTGTAAGAAAATTAAGACCCACCCTCGGCTATGTCTTACTGGAGTAATCTAACTAAATGGCTCTTAAATGAATTTAATCTATTAAAAGGTTCACAATGGGTTCACACCCATACAGCTAGATGAATTTAAGAAAATAATTTTCTCGTGTCTACAAATGACTCAAACTACCACAGAGTATCTTATCTGGAGGCACATATTATTGATTAATCCAGGTACTTGAGATGTTAACTTTGATTATTTGGTTAAAGTAGTGAGGTCATTTGGAAGTATGTAACCCCTCCAAAAAATAAAAACATGTACTTAAACTTAATCCCTGTGGGTGTGAACTCATTGTAAGTGGGACTATTGATGAGGTTTCTTCAGTTAGATGTGGCCCAACTCAATCAGGGTGGGTCTTTATCCTGTTACTGGAGTCATTTTTAAGCAGAATGAAATTCAGACAGAGAGAGAACAAACCATGGGAAGCAAGAGACTGAAGGTCAATGCAACTTGGAAATGATGAGAGAGGGCAGAAGAGGTTGCCATGTGCATTGTTTGTGATAGAAGATCCAAAGAGCGAGGATCAGTGACAGCCAGGCCTAGAATACCAGTTCTTTGGAAAGAAAACATTGCTTTGGTGATGCCTTCATATGGACATCTCGTAGCCCCAAAACCATGACCTAATGAATTCCGATTGTTTAAATGAACCCATTGCATTGTATTTTCTTGAGAAGCCAAGGAAACCAAAACATTTTAGTGCCAGAAAACTGGGATGCTGATATTGCAAGTAACTACAAATGTGGAAATAGCTTTGGGATTGATTTGGTAATGAGTAGAGGCTAGAAAATAAGAAAAGGCTAAGATTGCTTTGAAGAGACTGTTGGTAGAAATATGAATGCTAAAGGTAGGAGGGAAGAACTTTAAAGTGATGAACTTGGAAATTCAGCTGAGATTTCCAAGCTAAGTGTGGAAGATGCAGCCTGATTTCTTCTTGCAGTTTATTGTAAAATGTGAGAGGAAAGTGACAATCTGAAAACTGAGTTCTTATGCACAAAGTAACCAGTAATTGATAGTTTTGAAAATTCTATTTGGAGACTATCTAGCTAGTGTGTGCTGAGACTAGTGCCAGAAGCAGCTCTATCAGGCACCTCCTTGAACTTCTGGAAAATGAGCTCCCAGAGAAGAGGGCTCCATGTGAGAGTTTAATCAAATGTGGAATATGTCAGCCATTTAAGTGTAAGTCATGTTCAGAAATGCAGTTAGACAAGGAAAATTTGTGGAAAGTCTTTCTGTGTGATGGTTTGGATACCTATGAACTTCAAGCAAAGCTGACAGGGTTTTCCAAAATTTATATGATCAGAACCATTGCCAGCCTGAACTAAAATGACAGAAAAGGGACAAATTGAAGGAAGAATGACTTCCAGGGCAGAAACATAAAAATTGAGGCCTGGATTGAAGAGATATCTAGAGGTCAAGAGATAGCTTCAAGCTAAGACAGCAGGCCCATATATTTGTGTGGAAAAGTTGGGTCCACCCCTGTACTTGGACAGTGCAGGTCATCTGCCCAGGTGCTTGAAGGGGGCAGACCTTCTGCCTCATTGTGTAGGGAGAATGCTGCCTCCCCAATGCTCAGAAAGGGTGAGGCTTTTGTCTCAGAGTATTCAGAGAACTTGTCTCTCACCCTGATTTTCAGAGAGGTTGGGACCTTCATCCCAGTTTTCAGGGAGAGCAAAGTCACTGAGTAAGCACTTGGAAGGGATGGAGTTGCTGTTCCATCAGGCCTGGAGGACAAAATATTCCTCTATTGATGAATTTCAGACCTTGAAATGTAATGGAATTTGCCCTGTTAGGTTTTGTAATTGATTGGGACCCGTGGTTCCCAATTTCTTTTCAATTTCTCCCTAATGAAATGGGAATTTTTATCTTATGGTTGTCTTTCTATCATATAATGGTAACAGATAACTTGTTTTCTAGATTTGACAGGTGAACAAACAGTGCGGAATTGTATCCCAGGATAGATCAAACTCATAAGTGATTTTGACGAGATTTTGTATTCAGCATTGATTCTGAAATGACAACACATGTGGTATATTGTGATGGAAAGAAGGTATTTTGTATGTCCAAAGAGCATGTTTTTTTGGGGGTATGGAGATTGGAATAGGGTGTTTGAAACCTTGTAGGTATCTCAGAAAAACATGTTCTTAAACTTAATCCATTCCTATGGGTGTGAACCCATTGTAAATAGGGTCTTACTTTATGTATTTTCTCTATTTTTCAATAAATTACTTTATCAACCATTTCTGTCTTATATTTACTACTTCCATTCTGCAAAATTTTCTGAGTTTATTTTGCTCTTTCTTTGCCAGTTTCTTGAGATAAAATTATAGTTCATGTCTTTTCATCTTTCTTGTTATCTAGTAATTTCATGTAAAGACATAATGTTCCATCTGGGAATTCTTTTAGCTAATCCAATATATATATATATATATTTAATTGTTTTTATTATCTTAAATAAAGATATAAAGAATAGAAAATATAAAAATATTTTCTAATGCTTGTGTGATTTCTTCTTAATCCCCTGGGTATTTAGAACTATTCTGTTTAATTTGTAAATAATTGGAAAATGCTTACTTATATTTTGTTATAATTTCTAGTTGAATTCCATGATTATAAGACATATATTCTTTATTATTTAGGTCCTTTGAAATGTATTGCAACTTGTTTTATGGCTGGACATATTGTCTATTTTGTTCAATGTTCCATGACCACTTTGAGATAAATAAAATTATCCCATATCTTCTTTACCTTCGCTTCTCTTCTATTAGTCAGACAAAGGGGTGCTGATGCAAAATACCAGAAATCAGTTGAATTTTATAAAGGGTATTTATTTGGGGTAAAAGCTTACAGTTACCAGGACATAAAGTATAAGTTACTTCTCTTACCAAAGTCTGTTGACACGTGTTGGAGCAAAATGGCTGACAATATCTGCAAGGGTTCTTAAAGCTCCCTGATCCCAGCTTCTTCCAGTATAAGCTGTAGGCTGGGATAAGTCTCATCTCTCTCTCAGGGTTCATTTTTCTCTGGGATTAGCTGCTCTGCTCTCTTCTCAAGGCCAGCAGTAGACTCTCAGGTGAATGGCTCATCCCTAATCCTGGTGCCTCTGTCATGTCTAATGCAGAATTTCCTCCTTCCTCATGTATCTGCTTCTCTGTGTGTGTACTTCCCAGGGCTCCAATATCAAACCTCCAGCATCAAAACTCTAACTAACTCCTCTGCCCTGTCATTTTCTACTGATGCCCTACTCATGTGGCCCAATCAAAGCCTTAATCATTATTTAATCAAGTAACAGTGAAATCTCTGAAGGTAATAAAATATAATATGCCCAGAGGAACAGAACAGTTTATAAACATAATCCAATATCTATTTTTGGAATTCATAAATAATACCAAACTGCTAAACCTTTCATTCCTCTATTTTGTTTTATTGGTATGATAAAGGGTTTCAGATTCATATTACAATTACCTAGCACTTTATTCTGCTGTATATACTTTCTTTTTTGAGAACTAATTTATGATTTTTTCTTTCATTTTTTAAATCAGATTTTATGCTGAGATTATTGGATTAAAAACTTTTATTGCATTATTAGTAATGCACATTTTTAAAATAATTTCTTAAAGTGAAATCCCAAAGAGAAATTTGTAAATGAAATATATTCTAATTTTTCAATATTTATTGTTAAAATATTATCAAGTAAAATGTGAAATTGTCAATTTAAGTAAATATTATCACCATTTGCTAATAAAATTGCATAGAATTTTTCTTTTTGTAATTTTAAGCAAGGTGTTAATGCAAATGAGACACATTTATGTGACTTTTGGCAATAGGACTTTATTAAAGTGGTACACAGAGAAATTAGAAAACCATATAAACATTTCTACAGACAATAGAATTTCATTGTTATCTAGGCCAACAGATATTATGGAGATTGGGGACATGCCACAGGATCATTTATGATACATCCTGAACTCTAATTAAGATTGTTTGGGTCCCATAATAACAAAGAGCTGAAATAACTGTGACTTTAACAAGGTAGAGTTATTGGTTTTTTTTTGTTTGTTTGTTTGTTTGTTTGTTTGTTGTCTTCAGAGGCTATCTGAAGTTGGTTCCAAACATTTGGGGACATTGGATCCTGTTGCTCAGCGATGATTAACTCAAGGCTACCACAATTGTGGTCTGCTCATGCTCACAAGATTGCTTTAGATTTCCAGACAACTTGTCAGACTTCTAGAAAGCATAAAGGAGAAGGGGCTAAGGGAGCTTGAATTCTGCTTGAATTATCCCATTTCCTATATGTCCCATGAAATGATTTAAATCCAATCTTGTTGGGCACCTTAATTTTCAAATGATATCGGGAAATCTAATTATGTAAATATTGCACTCTTGCCTTCCCTGAAAATATAAGGTCAATTATTAAGATAGAATACAAGAAAAATTGCAAGAAGGCAGCCAGGACTCTACAGTATATGCTAGTCTTCCTTCTCAATGTATATTTCCAAATGAGAAAATTTTCTTTCTTCCATCCCAAGGCAATTCACTGAAATGCTATGCAAAAGTAACATTTGGTATAATTTCCCTCAGAAAGGTCTTTAGAGTGTGATAAATACAAAGGATTCATGGACTACTTTAAGTTATTCCTTTAAATGTTTCAGATTTTCTTTTAATTTACAATACAGATTCCACTTATTTACCTGTCTGGAACTCTTTCTTATTGCTGGAGTGGTAACATTGCTATATCTGCATTAGGTTCTAATTTTCAATGACTTATTATGATGAACATTCAACATTCTTGAAAGTGAGTTTAATGATCTTTAAAAGCATAGTTTCAATTTACTTACAGAATACATTTGCCTATTTCAAAGGTCATGATTTCAAAAAGGCAATTTTTACATATTTAAATTTTGTCCAGAATGGATTCTTCCCCTTTGATAAATTGATATCAATACTTTTTATGATTTACTCCCCAGATTATGTGGACCTGTAAATTATGTTCTACATGGGTGATTATTCTTATGGAATCTCTGGAGATACAGAATCTACTCACAGAATTATGATCAAGGTACCAGTGAAAAAAATCACCCTTGGTGATGCACCAATTGAATGACTCAAAAATATGTGCTGTAGTTCAAAAGTACATACTTTTCCACAGATGTTTGACTTCACCACAGAATATGTATTAATATTTACATTTCTATATTTTTAGGAACTGAAATGATGGAGTCAAAAGCATTATGAAATATGGAGATGAAGTTATTCTCCATCCTTCAGGCAAACCAAAGTTCAGCTATACTGTATGAAGTCAAACCAGTAAATGAGAATCAAAATACTAATCCACCATTTCACTTTTCAAACATAAACTGCAAAATGTTTATTTATGTAATGCATAATTGTGAATTTTTTAACCTGATAATGTTGATTTAATACCTGTTTGTAAGAATGCTCATGTTAAAGAAAGTAAATTTATTCTAGATCTTCATAACATGAAAATATCCAAAAAAGCATTACATAAATGAATCAATTCCCAAATATTTTATCAATTACAAAGGATCCCTAATAATGTTTATTATCAAAATCACTAAAGAGAACTTTTGAATGACTATAAGTAGATTTCACCTGTGAATCCATCTGGTCATGAGGCCCTGTCTTTCATATGTAAAATTAGCACAACACATAATATATGAGCTTCAATATAGAATGCAAAAATTGACATTAGATAATTTTGAATAATACCATTCCCAAGAAAGATACTGACAATATATGCTGTTCCCATTCTCACCTGCCTCATCAATGTAATGCAGGTTTCCTGGTAATAAAGAGTCCAGAATACATTGTTTCATTTGACAGAAAAAACATAAAATCTTTGTGGCAATTGCTCTCTTTAAATCAGGATTCAAATAAAATATTACCTTCCCCTAATATGATGGAATATATGTGGTAAAACAAATTCATCATTCCTGCCTGTCCTATTAGTCTAGTTTCATGAGGGGCTAGAGCTAGAAGAATGAGTACTCTCCATTGGTAAAACATAATGTATCAATAACTTTGTATCCTGACTTTTATCCCTATTATTATTAAATACCAATTGCTTTTATCATCTCAAATTCTGCCTAATTATAACACTATTCATGAAATAATATCAAGGTATGGTTATAACAAAGTTAACTTATTCCTCCACTTTTGGATATTTAATTAATTTCTAATTTGTATAGTTATATCTAGTTTTCTTTTGTCTGTAAGATCCCTAAGGGCAGGAGAAATGATTTAATAGACTTTGTGCCCTCTGTCCCTTACACAATGGGATATAGAATCCACTCCATAAACTTTGTCAATTTCTTTTATCCTTTTTTGTTAAGTTGGAGTCAAAATTTTTACTGATGACATTTTATGAACTCTTTCTGTAGTAAAGACATATACCACTTTACTTTGATATTTGCTATAAATATTCACTTTGTGTTATTTATATTATAATCATGCACCTTTTATACAGAGATGTTATATTTTAACATTCTTTTACATTTTTATTTCTTCTATCATAGCAAACTTAAAAAGTTCCACTTCCCTTAGTGATTTTATACATTTTGACCTCTTCATTTTTCTATTAGCTTTTTTAAAAAATTATTTTTCAACCTCTTTAGAATTTATTTTTGTTTGTGTTGAGGAAATATTTGTCTATTTCTCCCAACTAGACAAAATATTTGGCTAGCATAATTTGCTAATTATTAATTATGTTCAGTATTTTTAATGTGTCATATTTTATATACCTAGAAGATTCAACCATTTTCTTATGTTTCTTAAATTTTAGGGGAGTTTAATCCTCTACCACCCATATACCAATATAATCATTAGTATTTTTAATGTGTATTTATATCTGTTAGGAAGAGCTCATCTCCCTTAATCACTTATCATTTTCAATATTTTTCTTGCATTTCTTAAATGTTGATTCTTTCTGATAAATTTTAGGGTCATTTTCTTGAGCTTAAGATCTTCCCATAAAATCTTATTTAGACTTTTACTACTGTACGTATTTATTTTGAGGAAAATGGCATGCTGCAATGTCAGGTTTCCCCTTCTGGAACGAGATGAGTTAGAAAGCCTTGATTTATAGTCTCAGTACAGATTTGCAATCATCATTGTAGCACACTTGGGTCTGTATCTGATCACTTATGAGCCTATATCCAGCCACACATTTGTGTTTATCTGACCTTACACATAATTATAAAAATTTACACTCCCACCAAGGACATATGAGAGTTCTATTTGCTCCAAATCTTCATTAGCATTTGAATTGTCTGACTAATTTTATCTATGCTAGTGTTTTGAGGTATATAACATCATGGTTTTAATTTACATTTCCCAGGAAAATAAACATGTTAAGAACTTCATGTCTATGTGTTTCTTGGTTATTCTTGGTTTGCCTAAGTTTTCTGATGACTCAAAACAAATAAATGGCTTCTTATGATTTGTAAGAATTCTTTATGTATTCTGGATACAAGTCTTTTTTTATCTACATATTGCAAATATTCCCCCAATCTATGGCTTGTCTTTTCATATCATTAACAGTTAGTTTTGATAAGTCAAAAGTTTTGTTTTGATGAAGTACAATTTATCAATTTTTGATTTTTGTATTCTAGGAAATCCTTGTAAACTTAAGTTCACAAGATTATTTTTCTATGTTTTCTTCTGGAAGCTTTATAACACTATTACTTTAAGGTCCATAATTATTCATTGTTTTTTTGTTTTTTGTTTTTTTTTTTAACAAAGTACCGGGCATTGAACCCGGGACCTCGTAGATGCAAAGCAGGCACTCAACTACTGAGCTCCACCCACCCCATCTATGATTATTTTTTAATTATTTATTGTATATTATGTGATATTAGGGTTGTAAGTCACTTTTTTTCCATATGGATATCCAGTTCTTCCAGCACTGTTCTTTAGAAGTATTTTCTTTCTCTATTTAATTATATTTGAAACTGTTGAAAATAGATTAAAATATAGGCATGGATCTATTTGTAGACTCTGTATTATATTTTACTCATATATTTGTCTAAACTTACATTAGTACCACAAATTCATTTAGTGTAGCTGTACAGTAAACCCTAAAATCTTGTGATGTAACCCTACAACCTTCTTTTCAGATTAGTTCAGTAGTTATAGGACTCTTTCATTTTAATATAATTTTAGAATCTGCTTAATCATTTATTCTGCTCAGTTATATATTCATGTTTAACAAACAGTCCTAAAACTTAGTGGCAGAAACAAGAAGTATTTTATTAGATCCCATGATTTCTTTGAGTTAGCAATTTAAACAGAATTTGACTGAATAGTTCTCCAGTTGCATATGGCATGACCTAAGGTCCCTCTCTGGTATTTAGATAATGGCTGGGGTTTTATGGAAGTTCCACAAGAAAAGTTTACTCATATGAATAGTGCCTTGTCAGAGATGGTTAGAAGGTTGGGTTCTGTTAGTTCCCTCTTCCTCTCCATGAAGATACAGGGAATATAGGTGAGGTCTTTCAGGCAAGTTTGTCAGATTTCTAAAATAGCAGCTCGGGACTGAGATGGAAGAGGCAAACACTGCCAGGCTGGTTAATGAAACACCCCTAGAACTCATCCAGCATCACATTATCACATTTTATTAAGTAAAGCAACCATAAGCTTGCCCAGATTCAAAAGGTGGAGAAATTGACTGTATATCTTGATTGTGGAGTGGTAGAGTGACATGGAAAATAATATGAGTGGAGATGCTGTTATATCCAACTTTAGAAAATACCATCTGTCACAGATCACCCTCTAGCAACAAAAATACACATGCCTCATATACACAAAATACACTCATCCCTACTGCAAGATCTCCCCCCTCATTATGGCATCAATTTGAGGGTCAAGATCTCAACTGCAGGGAAGCGGCTGTAGCTCAATCAGTTGGGCTCCCATTTACCATATGGGAGGCTCCGGGTTCGGTTCCCCGGGCCTCCTGGTGAAGGCAAGCCCGCCCGCATGGCGTGGTTAGCTGACTCAGCGAGCACAAGCAGCAAGTGGGGGGTAAATGAATAAATAAATAAAATCTTTAAAAAAAAAAAAAGATCTCAACTGTTAAATCCAAAATAGTTATGGATTAAGTTAATTGGGTGCAGTTCCTTTGTACATTTCCTCAGTGAATGTTCCCCTTTCTTTAAAGAACTATGAGTTAGAGACCTGTTTCACATGTCAAGCAACAATGGGGGCCCAGTAATACTAAAATACACACTCCTGTATTAAAGGGTGGCAAACAGAAGGCAATGGATCTTCCTCTAGTGCAGTCCTCTTAAACTTCTATCTTCTATCAAGCACCTCATAATTCTTCCATCTTCTACTCATTATGTCATCCTAATGCTATTTCCACAGTTTTTGTGTTTGTAATAGCAGCACACCATTCTCATGGTATCAAAATTTGTTTTAGGCCATTCAAGCAAATACAATGAAATTGTTCAGGTTAAACAATGGGAATTAATTTGCTCAAGGCTTGAGGCTGGAAAAATATCCACATCAAGATGTCATCAAAGTGATGTTTTCTTCCTAAAGAACGTGGTGTCCTGGGGCTGGCTTTTGGTGATTCTTGACTACTCTGTCACATAGCTGGCACATGGCATCATCTAGTCTCTCTCTTCTCTTCTAAGTTCCATCAATGTCCAGTCTCTTGCTTCCTATGGCTTTCTCTTTTCTATCTGAATCTCATTCTGCTCATAAAGAACTCCAGTAACAGGATTAAAACCAGTACTGATTGGGCTGGGCCATGTCTTAACAGAAGTAACTTCATCAAAACGTCCTACTTACAATGGGATCACACCCATAGGAATGCATTAAATTAAAAAATATGCATTTCTGGGGTGCCTAGAGATACATACCCACAGTAGTTATTCAGGAAAAAATCTGTAGAAAGTCCTTTTGTGTGATTGTTTAGACCCCTCTGAATTGCATGAAAAACTGACAAGTATTTTGCAACGTTTATATGAGAAGAAGCACTGCCATTCTGGACTGCAAGAGACAGAGAATGGATGGATTGAAGGAAATATGACTTCAAGGACAGAACCATGGAAGCAGAATTCTGGAGCAAAGAGATCTCCTTGGACCAAGAGAAAAGACCCACCCATGTAATGGTGAAAGCAAGTCACCTCTGTCCTATCAGGGGGCAGATCATCTGCCCTGTTGCATGGAGAGGGCAAGCCTTCACCTTGGTGTTCAGAGAGAGTGCCACCAACTCAATGCTGTGGCTTGTGCCCTCACATTCCTGGAAGGCTGAAGGCCATTCTGGTGCTCAGAGATGGTACACCCTATAATCTAGCATTTGTGCAAAGCCTGACTGCTGCAGAAACATTTAAAAGGGTGAGACTGCTCCTTCAGCAAGTCTAGAGAATAAAGTATGACTCCACAAGTTACTCTCAGACCTTGAGATCTAGTGGTGCTTACCCTACAGTGTTTCAGACTTGCTTGGGACCTATGACCACTGTTTTTCTTGAAAATTATTCCCTCTAGAATGGGAATGTGTAATAGTCAGCCAAAGAAGTAATGATGCATAGGACCAGAAAACTGTTGGCTTTTATAAAGGGTATATATTTGGGGCAGAAGCTTACAGTTACAAGAGCCCAAAGAGGCCAATTCAAGGTAGCATAAGAGGTACTTGCTCACCAAAGATGGTTGCCAAACTCTGCTATGGTTCAGCCTTCCTTTTTCTTCTTAAGGCTCCATGGTCCCAGCTTCTTTCAATCTCAGCTGTGGTCTGGCATAGGACTTGTTCTTTCCAGGCTCAGCTGCTGTGTCCTCTTCATAAGGTTATCTGTACTCCATCAGGTGAATGACTCAGCTCTCTCCAGGGCCCTAGGAACAAAGTTCTCTCATCTGCCTTGTCTATGGAGCTCTCTCTTCTTTCCTCTCTGTCTTCTTCTGTGTGTCTTCTTGAGTGAGTGTCTGCTTGTATAGTCCACCATGGGGGTGGGGACTTAACCTGAGTTACACCTTATTGACATGGTTGAATCAAGCCCCAATCTTAATTAATTTAATCAAAGACATCTCAGATGAATCTAATACAATCAAAGGTTATCATACTCAGAGAGACAGACCGTTTACAAACATAATCTCTATATGGAATTCATAAATAATCTCAATCTGTCAAACATTCACACTTCTCTGAATTCCAAAAAGACATTACAATATTCTAAAACCCTTAAATCCTTTCAGTTAGAAATGCTAAGTACAAAATCACACCACAGTTTTACAAATACAGTTTTTCTTGGGGCAAAGTCCTCTCCAGCTGTAGGCCTGTGAAATTTATAAAACAATTTATATGCTTCCAATATACAAAGAACAGACATAAGATAAAAATGTGCATTACCATAAAGAGAATTTTGAAGGGAAACATGAGTCACTACTCCCTTACTGTAGCAGTTTGGCAGTTTGATATAATTATGAATTCCAAAAATATGCTATGGATTATGCTTGTAAACAGCTCTGTTCATCTGGGCATGATTAAGTTATGATTAGGGCATTGACTGGGCTACCTCAGTAGGTCGTTGAGCCCCACCCTTTGGTGGGTGGGGTTTCAAAGATAAAAGACACAGCAAAGGACAGAGTTCGAGTTTTCAAGTTGGGGTTTTGAGTTGGAGTTCTGATGTTGGAGTCTTGAACTGGAGCCTTGGGAAGTAAGAGAGCTTGGTAATGAGGAAGGGGAGAAGGCCCTGGGAAAAGAGGTGAACCATTCGCCAAAGAGTCTACAGCTGGCCTTGTGGAGAGAGGCAAAGCCTAGGGAGCCTCAAAGCCCACAGTTTACCTTGTGGAGGAAACAGAGGAGTTGAGCCTGGAGAGAAATGGAGCCTTGGGAAGAGATGAACCCAAGAAGCCTAAATCCTGGCAGATGTTGGCAGCTGTCTTGCTCCAACACGTGACCATAGACTTTCATGAGGTAAGTAATTTATGTTTTATGGCCTGGTAACAGTGGGCTTCTACCCCAAATAAATACCCTTTATAAAAACCAACCAGTTTCTGGTATTTTGCATCAGCACCCCTTTTGGCTGACTAATATACTTACAATTCTGAAAACCTGCAGTGTATACCCCATTAATTTCAAAGTCTGAGAGTCATTCTTAAAATGATGTTTTCTTCCCATCCTTGGGGCATCATGAGGGCCCACCCTTTCCACAGCTTTTCCTAACAGCCATGGTCTTAGTTCCATCCTCATCAAGCATCTGGGTGGTGACTGAGCTCCAGACTTCATCCCCAAGAACACTGGAGTGATTGCCACACTTCTCCAATCTCTGGGGTACAGTCTCAACTCCCTTAGTATAGTCAGTTGGCAGCAGCATTCTCCCTCATCTCTGGAAGACAGGTCCAACACTCTCAGAACAGTAAGTTGGTGATCTGGCTTTCCATAATCTCTGGTGGTTGGGGCAGGCCCACTCCTCTCCGAGCAATGGAGTGTCAACTTCATGCTTCCCAAACTATGGGAAACACGTCCACCACTCTCAGAGCACTGGAGTGTCAATATCACTCTCCCCAAACCTTGGGGAATGTGCTTTATCCTTTCTGGAGCCTCAGGTGGCAAAACACTCCCTGAAGAGCAGGATGGAAAATCCACCATCTTCAAATGCCTGGGCAAACTCACCCTCTCTGTGCACATGACTGGAGTCCCTCTGATTATCTAAGAAGATGTCTTAATTCCAGAACTTAGGTTCCATGGTTTTCCTCTTAAAGCTCTTTTCCCCTCCATCTCTCCCCTCCATGTCCTTTTTCATCCAGGCTGACAGTGATTTTATCATACAGCTCTCACAAAAATCTTGTGGGCTTAGCATGGAGGAACAATAGGTCCAAGCCATCAGGCAGTAAGACTTTCCAGAAGAGTATCCTCTATGACTGAATTTTCAATCCTTACTTACAAGTTCCAAGTTTAGTTAATTCCTCAAATGGGGCACTATCATCTGGGGGCTTTATTTCCAGAGGCCGGGAATTTCCAGAATCATTTTCTAGTTTATTTGTAGCCATTAAATAAGTTATCATTGCATCTCTTTCCTCTAACATTTTGCTATAATCTGCAAGTGGAAGCCAGGTTACATTTTCCACATTAAGTTTGGAAATCTTTTCTAAATGTTGAAGTTCATAATTTTCAAATTTTACCTTCCACATAACATCAGGAGTCAGTCTTGCTAAATTCTCTACAACTTTAAAACATGGATCACCTTTCCTCCCATTTCCAATAATAGGTTCATTTCCTTCTAAGGCCTTATCAAAAATAACATTAGGCTCCATATTCCTACCAACAGTTTTTTCAAAGAAATCTAGGCCTTTTCCATCAAGCATCTCACAATTCCTCCAAAAAATACCCCTTACCCACTTATAAAACCGTCCCAGCAGTTTTGGTAATTGCAAAAGGACGAACCCACTTCTGGTACCAGATTCTCTACTAGTCAGCCATAGAAGTGATGATGCAAAGTACCAGAAATCTATGGGATTTATAAAGGGTATTTATTTGGGGTAGAAACTTACAGTTACAAGGCCCTAAAGAGTCTAACTCAAGGTATCATAAGAGGTACAAGGTATCAAAGATGGTTGCTGATCTCTGTGAGGGTTCAGCCTTCCTTCTTCTTAAGGCTCCATGGTCCAGGGTTCTTCCAATCTCAGCTGCAGGCTGGCATAGGGCTCATTTATTTCAAGGCTCAGCTGCTCTTCTCTCTTCACAAGGTCATCTGTAACCATCAGATGAATGACTCATCTCTCTCCAGAGCCCCAGGATCCTCTGCCTTGTCTGTGGTGCTTTCCTTTCTTTCCTCTATGCCTTCTCCTGTGTGTCTTCTTAGGTGAGTGTCCATTTATATAACCCACCAAGGGTGTAATTCAGGTTAATTCTAATTAACCTGAATTACACCCTACTGACATGGTCAAATCAAAGCCCTAATCCTAACATTCTTTAATCAAAGACATCTCAGCTTAATCTAATATAATCAAAGCGTTTCATGTCAAGAGGAAAAGACCATTTTACAAACATAATCTGTTTTTGGAGTACATAAATAATTTCAAACTGCCACAAAATATGTATCTTATATTTTTTCCTACCATTGTATTTGCTCAGCATAGACTACATTCATAATTGCTTTTGATGAGACTTTGTTCTTAATATTATTATTGAAATGGGTTAAGATTTTGGGGCTGTTGTGATGGAATGAAGGTATTTTGAAAATGGGAAGAACACATCTTTTTGGGGTCCAAAGCACAGGCTGTATTAGATTGAATTATATACCCCAGAAAAATAAAGCATTCTTAATTTTAATTAATTCCCATCATTGTGAAACTTTGCCAATAGAATCTTTTGAAGATGCTGCTTTTAGTTATGGTCTAACACAACTTTATGAGTTTTGGCCTTAATCTTATCACTGTAGGCTTTATAAAAAGAATATCCTGTGGATGAGTAGAAACTAGAAGTCAGTATAACCCAGAAGAGAAAGGAAAGGCATTGTCATATGACAAGAAGGCCAAAGTACCCAAGGATTGTTGGGAGCCAGGAACAGAGCAGTCTTCATGGAGGAAGCATCAGCTTTCAGATGCCTGATTTTGGACTTCTAGCTTCAAAGTTGTGAGCCAATAAATTTCCATTGTTTAAACAAACCCACTGTATGGTAGATATCTTAGCAACCTGGGGAACTAAGATAAAGCCCTTCAAGCTTCCATCTACTTCCTGGAACCAAAGTCAAAGCCACCTCCTTTAGATTTTTCTTAGAGATGCACCTCACTTTGAATTTCCAATTATTGTTCAGTGTATCTTTTGCTACATGATTGTATTAGTCAGGGTTCTCTCAAAACCATCAGGAAAGATCTGTAAATATTATGAAAATTTATAAAATTGTCTCACATGATCGTGGGCCTGTACCTGTCCACACTCTGTAGGGAAGGCTGTAAGCTGGGAAGTCTGATGAAAGTTTTCAATGAATTCTCCAGGAAAAATGACTTGCCAAGATAGAGATGGGAATTTTCACTTCTGACTTACTGAAATCATCACTTCGTCTTTAAGACCTTCAACTGATTAGATGAGCTATCTCTCATTGCTAAAGGCAATGTCCTCAGTTGATTGTAGTTGTAAACAGCCATAGATGGAATCAACTACTAATGATTTAAATCCACTAAATGCCTTCACAGTAAAAATCAGGCTTTTGCTTGTTTTGCCAAACAACTGTGCACCGTTACCTGGCCAGGTTGGCACATGAGCCAAACGATCACAATGATATATGACTCCAAATTTTGTTACTTTACAATAATCATTTTATTTTGTCTCAAGATTTTGTGAGACAGAAATTCAGACAGGGCTTGGATAGGTGTTTCTTCTGCTTCATGTGTTATAGACTGCAGTCAATTTGTGTTTTCAACTGATTACTGGGCTTGTCTGAAGGATCCAAGACAGCCTAATTCCCATTCGCAGAGTCTTAGAAGTGATACCTGGAAGGGATCCTGTGGGTCCATCTCTCTTACCATGTAGATGCAAAATGTCTTCACAAGATGTCTCCAGCAAGATAGACTTTTTACATAATGTGCATGGTTTCTAGTGTTAGAAAATAGAAGTAAGGGCTATGTTCAGGACTGTCACAGTGACACATCCACAATCTTCTATTGGTAAAATTAGTCATGGGATTTAGTCATCACTGAGGGAGTAGAGAAATAGCTACAAAACTTGATGGGTGGGGTGACAAAGTCATATTACAGAACAGAATATTTGATGGAAGATATTGTCGCATCCATTTTTGGACAATACAATTTTCTACATCTCAAAAATGGCATACTTTTAATGTCTGAGGGAACTGTAGTGATATTCATCTACTCTTTTATTTATGGTATTAGTCATTTGGATTTTACTCTGGATCATATTTTCTAGAGGTTTGTCAATTTTATTACTAAATAAATAACTTTTAAAATATCAAATACATATCTTGGCTTTTTTACTTTATTTCATGTTTTCTATTTTATTCATCTTTGATCTTGACTTTATTATAAACTTTATTCTTCTTACTTTGATTAAATTTCTCTTCTTATACTAGTTTTAATGTAAAATCTTAAATAGTTGTTTTAAACATTTATTTTTAATATAAGCATTTAAGCTATAAATTTATCTGTGACACTGCTTTGGTTATATCCACATATTTTGATATATTTTAGTTAGTGTTTAGTTCTAAATATTTGCTTATTTATCTTATGATTTCTTCTGTGGTTGATGGCTCTTTAAAAATTTATATATATTTTAAAAAATTTTTTTATTAATTTTTAATTTTTAAAAAGATACTTAGATTACATAAATGTTACACACAAAATATGGGGATTCCCATACACCCCCACCTCCCACACCTCCCACAACCTCTCACATAAACATCCTTCATTATTGTGGCACATTAATTGCATCTGATAAACAAATCCTGGGGTTTTGGCACTAAGCATGGACCATAGTTTACATTATAGACCACACTCTTTCTCCCACACAGTTCTGCACATTATATGATCATATAAAATGGCCTATATCTGTCATTGTAATGTCACTCAAGACAAGTCTGAAGTCCCGAAAAAGCCCCTATATTACAACTGTTTTTCCTTCTCCCTGCATCCAGAGCCTCTGGTGGCCACTGGCTCAACATCAATGTTGTAATTTCTTGCATTACTTGACTCAAAATATGCCTATAGCAGAATATCAGCAAGTTCACTCTAGTCCATAGTTCTTCCCCTAATTCTGTGGAATATGGGATGGTGATGTCCACTCCACCTCCAAATGCAAAGGGGTTTATATTCCAGGGGGAAGATGGATGAGATTATCCTGCCTGCAACTGCAAACTCTCTCCAATCCTTGGGTTGGCAATTATCCATCATCATCTCCCCACCAGTTGTCCTGGGTGAGTCCAATGAGCAGTAGAGTAGGAGTTGCTGCTCCACTGAGTTTCCAGACCAGCTGGCAAATGGACATCACAGAAGTTTGTGTACATTGATGAACGTCCACCTACAAACTCCAGGACCAAGTAAAAGTTTGATTGGAAGGAACCATGTGCAGGGAAGACATAGTTGAGTCCAACTCTGTCACTGTCAGGAGCACAAACTCCAAAGTAGGGCTCACTGACAAGGCACCAAACTCATGAGCTATCCACTCTGACATAAGACCTGGTTGTCTCCAGAGCCTTCAGGAACCCCACTATTTGAGGTAATATCCACTTTGGAATTCTAGGCGATCCTAATGAGATGTGCATAATCATTACCTCTGGGATGACCTCCCAACTCATTTTGAAGACTCTTAGACATATAAACTCATTTGTCTTTAACTTTTTCCCCTTTTATTCAAGGTCTTCTTCCATTTGCATTGCAGTTGGCACTTGGTAGAAATCCCTAGGTGCCAGGGAGACTAATCCCCTGGAGTCATATCCCATGCTGGGGGGAAGGTAATGCATTCACATGCTGAGTTTGGCTTAGAGAGAGGTGACATTTGAGCAACAATAGGCTCTCAGGAGGGAACCCTTAGGCACCCCATAACAACATGCTACGTTTTGATTTCAAAAACAAAGACTCATAAGGCTAGCAATTAATATCTAAGGCCCATCACTGGATCATCTTCCTTCACCAGTCACTGCCTGTGCACTTGGGGGACTGTTGCTGCTCCCATAGAGAATGTGGCAGAGCTCTCCAGGATGGGAATTCAGTATTTTCTCATTTATTGAGTGATTCTCCACCACTGTGACAATACCCCACGAGCATCTGAACATTTTTATATACCTTATATTTATGTTCAGGTGAACTTCATTCCATGCATCCCCCATCCCTGACACCCCACACCAGTGATCTTCACCTGCCCCAGTTGTAACCCTTCAGTGATCCAAAGCTCCTTCACAAATGAAGACATTACAATAATGAATACAATTAATAGAAAAATGAAATAATAATGTTTAAATGTAAGAGATAAAATACTTAAATTTAAAAAAAAAAAACTAAAACTAAAATAAAATTAAAAGATTGGGATATTGAAAAAATGGAAAATATTATTTTTTTTTACCTTTGGCGATTTATCACTGCAATATCTGGTGTCCAGTCTGTACCATCACCTTCCCCTTCCCATTCCCCAATGTCTCACTATTTTTTATTTTGTTTTCAAAGAAGTTTTAGGTCACAGCAAAGTCACACACAGAATACAGGGGATTCTCATATACCCAACATCATCCCCCTATCCTCCCCCCAATATTAATACTTTTTTATTTGTGGATGGTAGCATTGTTATAACTGATATACAAAGAGTGAAACATAGCTACTAAACATTGTCAATGGTTTACTCTATGGTTTACATTTTAGACCACACTCTTTTATAAATTTTGATGATATTTACCATGTATTGTGCCCATCACTGAATGTTAATGAAGAATATTTCCACTGACAACTAAATACCCCTTATTTATCTATTCTATTCCTCCCACCCCTTCCCCCCTGGAGCACATGATGACCCCTGGCTTAACTCATTGGATGATAAGAGTCATAGTTACATGCAACAAAGGGTCTTAACACACTGGTTTGTCCTCCCCTAATAGGAACTTCCCTTGCTCTTGAGAGTCTCCTACCTGTCTATTTCTGAACAATTCAGTCCTCCAAAAGATGGGATTCCAACTCTTTCCCCCTCATTATGTGTGTCTCCACCCACTGAAACAACACATTATGACACAATGAACACTCACTCACTCCCTAGAAGCCTACTCCAGGTGTGCCCTGTCCCAAATGCCTTCCCCAAGCCAAAACCCTAAACCAGTGACCCTTCCTTGTTGTATTGCCAAAAAAGCATAACCACCTCTGTACTTTCAACCTCATACCCACAAATCCCCAGTGTTCACCTGGACTGTCTCTCAACCCTCCCCCTGTATCTTTGGTATTCTAACCCACCCTTCCCAATCTACACACCTTTCAACCCTGCACCACCCAACCCAATATTATCACTACCCTCCTGTCCTACCCCTCCAATACACAACTACACACTATCAATTTACCATAGATTGTGTTCATATGGGTGATAGCTCACAAACGTCTCTTCTCTTTCTTTTTCCTGTAAAACTATCTTAGAAACAGTAGCTCTCTGAGTCTGCTCAATTTCCTTAATTCATATCAGTGAGGTCATATACTGTTCTTCTTTCAATGCCTGGCTTGCTTCACTCAACATAAGGTCTTCAATATTCATCCATGTTATCCTGTGTGTTATCACTTTATTCCTTCTCACATATGAATAATATTCCATTGTATGTATGTACCACATTTTGTTTATCCATTCATCTGTTGTTGGGTACCTGGGTTGATTCCAACTTTTGGCAATAGTGAACAATGCTGCTATAAACATTGGTGCGCATATATCTGCTCGTGTCTTTGCTTTCAGTTCTTCTGGGTATATCCCAGCAGTGCAGTTGCTGGATCATATGGAAGTTCTATACTTAGATTTTTGAGGAACTGCCACAGTGTCTTCCATAGTGCTTGGACCATTCTAAAATCCCACCACCAGCAGCGGATGAGGTTTCCCATTCCTCCACATCCTCTCCAACACTTATAGTCTGCTGTTTTTTTTAATAGCCACCATTAATGGGTGTAAGATATTATCTCATTGTAGTTTTTTTTTTTTTTTTTTAATATATATATAATCTCTTCTCCTTTATTATTCCTAAAATTTTCCTAGGGAAAATGAAGTCTGCCTCAGAGGTTAAATATGTAGAAAAGGAATATGAGAGTGGACAAATTAAAATTTCACATAGGGTTCAGAAACCAACAACGGTAAAAAGTAGCTAGTGGGACCTCAGCATACTAGAGGAGAATGTTTTGAAGCTCTTTCTATCACTGTTAAAATGGGTTATTGTCACTCTGCTTATTATGGAGGTGGTTTAGAAAAGGGTAACCTGGAAGGGCAAAGTATCTTTCACCAAAGATTTTCCGAATCCCAATCAAACCCATTACCACAGGGCTGTGAAAGCACCACCTTTTCATCACTACCATCACAGCTGTGGTTATGCTGTTGATATTGCTTAATCTCTCCGTGTTCAGCATTGTAGTTTTGATTTGCATTTCCCTAATACCTAGCGATGTTGAGAATGTTTTCATGTGCTTTTTAGCCATTTGTATTTCTTCCTTGGAGAAGAGTCATTTCAGGTCACTTGCCCATTTTTTAATGGGTTGTTTCTCTTTTTATTTTTGAGGTGTAGGATTTCTTTATATATGCAGGCTATTAGGCTCTGATCATATATATGGTTGTCAAATATTTTCTCCCAGTTGGTAGGCTGCCTTTTTATTTTCTTGATAACATCTTTTGAGGTGAAAAAGTTTTTAATTTTGAGGTGATTCCATTTAATATTTTTTCTTTTGCTGCTCGTGCTTTGGGTGTGAAGTTCATGAAAAGTTTTCCTATTACAAGGTCCTGTACATGTTTCCCTACATTATCTTCGAAGGTTTTAATGGTCTTGGCTCTTATATTTAATCTCTGATCCATCTTGAGTTGATTTTTGAGTAAGGTGTGTCATGGTGTTCCTCTCTCATTCTTTTGGATAAGAATATCCAGTTATCCAAGCACCATTTGTTGAAGAGGCCATTCTCTCCCAACTGAGTGGGATTGGTGGCCTTGTCAAAGATCAGGTGACTGTAAATGCAAGGATCTATATCAGAATTATACATTTGGTTCCACTGGTTAGAGTGTCTATCCTTTTGCCAATACCATGAAGTTCTGACCACTGCAGTTTTGTTGTGTGTTTTAAAGTCAGGTAGTGTGTTAACTCCAACTTCATTTTTCTTTTTCAACGTGTTTTTGGTGAATCAGGGCCTCTTACCCTTCCAAATAAATTTTGTAGTTAGATTTTCCAATTCCCTAAAAATACAGTGTTGACTTTTATTGGGATTGCATTAAATCTGTAGATTACTTTTGGTAGGATAGACATATTGATGAAGTTTAGTCTTCCTATCCATGAACAAGGAATATTCTTCCATTTGTTTAAGTTTTCTTTGATTTCCTTTAACAGTGTTCTGCAGTTTTTCAGTATATAAGTCCGTTTTATCTTTGGTAAATTTTATTCCTAGGTATTTGATTCTTTTAGTTACTATTGTAAATGGTATTTTTTCCTTGATTTTCTCCTCAGGTTTCTCATTATTGGTGTACAGAAATGCTACTGATTTTTGAGCATTGATCTTAGAGCCTGCCTCTTTACTGAACTCCTTTATAAGTTGTAGAAGCTTTGTTGTAGATTTCTCAGGGCTTGGTATGCATAAGATCATGTCGCCTGCCAATAGTGAAATTTTTACTTCTTCCTTTCCAATTTGGATGCCTTTCATATGTTTTCTTCCCTCAGTGCTCAAACAAGTACTTCTAAGACAATGTTAAATAGGAGTGGTGATACTGGGCGTCCTTGTCTTGTTCCTGATCTTAGAGGGAAAGCATTTAGGACTTCACCATTGAAGATGATGTTAGTTTTGGGTTTTTCATATATATCCTTTATCATGTTCAGACAGTTTCCTTTTATTGCTATCTTTTGCAGTGTTTTTAATAGGAAAGAGTGCTGTATTTTGTCAAATGCTTTTTCTGCATCTATAAAGATGATCATGTGATTTTTTTCTTTCAATTTGTTTATGTGGTATATTACATTGGTTGATTTTCTTATGTTGAAGCTTCCTTGCATACCCGGGATGAAAGCCACTTGGTCATGGTGTATAACTTGTTTGATATGTTGTTGAATGTGAATAGCAATTGTTTTTTGAGGATTTTAACATCTAGACTCGTTAGAGAGATTGGTCTATAATTTTCCTTTCTTGAGGCATCTTTGTTTGGCTTTGGTATTCGGATAATTTTGGCATCATAGAATGAGTTAGGCAATGTTCCTTCTACTATTTTTTGGAAGAGCTTAAGCAGGATTGGTGTTAGCTCTTTCTGGAATGTTTGGTAGAATTCAGCTGTGAAACCGTCTGGTCCTGGGCTTTTCTTAGTTGGGAGGTTTTTGATGACTGAATCTCTGTCTTTACTTATATTTGGACTGTTGGAATTCATCAAATTCTTCTTTGGTTAATGTAAGCTGCTTGTGACTTTCTAGGAATTTGACTATTTCCTCTAGATTATCATTCTTACTGGCATATATAATTTTTCAAAGTATCCTCTTATGATACTCTTTATTTCTGTGGTGTCAGTGGTGATATCCCCTTTCTCATTTCTTAATTTCTGTATTTGCATGTGCTCTCTCTTTTTCTTTGTAAGTTTGGCTAAAGATTTGATCTTCTTGAAGAACCAACTTTTGGTTTTGTTTATTTTTTCTAGTGCTTTCTTATTTTCTATTTCATTTTGTTCTGCTTTAATCTTTGTTATTTCCTCCTTTCTACTTCATTTTGGTTAGTTTGTTGTTGTTTTCTAATTCCTCCAGGTGTGCAGTTAGGTCTTCCATTTTTGATATATTCATTTATGGCTCTAAATTTCACTCTCAGTACAACTTTGCCTGCATCCCATAGGTTTTGATAAGTTGTGTGGCCATTTTCATTCATTTCAAGGTAGTTACTGATTTCTTTTGGTATTTCCTTCTTGACCCACTGTTTGTGTAAGATTGTGTTGTTTAACTTCCATATCTTTTTGCCTAATCTTGTTCTCTGACCCTTAGAGATTTCCAATTTCATTCCATTGTCATCAGAGAAATTACCTTAACAATCTTTTTTAATTCATTGAGAGTTGTTCTGTGGCCTAGCATGTGGTCTATCTTGTAGTATTATCCATGTGCACGCAAGAAGAATGTATATCCCGCTGCATTTGGTTTAGCATTCTGTATATATCTATTAGGTCCAGAATCTCTAATGTATTGTTCAGAGTCTTTGTATCTTTATTGATTCTCTGTTGAGATGTTCTCTCTAATGGTGATAATGGTGTATTAAAGTCCCCCACTCTAATTGTAGAATCATTTATGTCTCCACTTATACTTTCTAGTGTTTTCCTCATGTATTTTGAGGCTCCCTGATTAGGTATATAAGTGTTTATGATTGTTCTTTCATCTTGAAAGATTAACACTTTTACTAATACATAGTGTCCATCTTTGTCTCTTGCAATAGTTTTGCATTTAAAGTCTATTTTGTCTGATATTAGTATAGGCTATTCCTGCCCTTTTTTAGTTGTTGTTTGCTTGTAAAATTGTTTTCCAGCCCTTCACTTTTAGCCTCCTTGAATCCCTGGGTCTATGGTGTATCTTTTCTAGACAACATATAGATGGGTCATATTTCCTTATCTGTTATGACAATTTGTGTCTCTTGACTGGTGAGTTTAATCCATTAACATTCAGTGTTATTACTCTCAATGATTTCTTAAACCAGCCATATTTTCTTTGGGTTTATGTATGTCATATGTTGTTTTTATTTCTCTTTTTGTCTTTTTAGTTGTTCTTACACTTTCCTCCAACTCTCTCCTGTTTTTTTCCTCTCAATCTGTAGAACGTCCTTTTTTGAAGGGCAGGTTTCTTATTGGCATACTTTCTTAATTTTTGTTCATCTGTGAATATTTTGAACTCTCCATCATTTTTGAATGCCAGCTTTGCTGGATAGAGAATTTGTGGCTGGAAGGTTTCTTCTTTGAGTACCTTTAATATATCATACTACTGACTTCTTGCCTCCATGTTTTCAGATGAGAAATCAGCACTTAATCTTATTGTGCTTCCCTTGTATGTGATGGTTGTCTTTTCTCTTGTTGCCTTGAGTATATTCTCTTTGTCTTCAGCATTGGACATATTGACAAGTATATGTCTTCAAGTAGGCCTGTTAGGATTTATATTGCTTGTGGTGAGCTGTGCTTCCTGGACATATACATCCATCTCCCTCACTAGGGTTGGGAAGTTTTCAGCCATTATTTCCTTCAACACTCCTTCTCTTCCTTTTCCCTTCTCTTCTCCTTCTGGGATACCTATAATGTATATGTTTGTGTCTTTTGTGTTGTCGTTTAAATCCCAAAGTCTCTGCTGCATTTTTTCTATCTGTTTATCTATCTGTTCTACTATGTGTTTGATTTCAGAAATACTGTCTTCCACATCACTAATTCTTTCTTCTGCCTGTTCAAATCTCCTGTTGTGATTCCATTGTTTCTTTGTTTTCTTGTATTGTGCCATTCATCACCATCATATCCATTATCTTTTTATATATGTTTATAATTTTTTTAGTATGTTCTCCCATAGTCTTCTTCTTTTTTTAAATGATATTCATGCAGTTTTAAATTTTTGGAGTTTACACATATGCTTTGGAGAACATGTGGAGATCTAGGGTGTTGAAGTGAAAATAAGATATGGCAATAAAAATATGGAAAGTAAATTGGCTTCTTAACCCACAACTAAGGAATGGCTTACTGTAAAGAAGGAAATTTTCTTTAAATCTTGGACATTTAACTTTAATAATAGAAAGAAGACAGATCACTCACTAACTGGTAGGATATATGGGCAACTTCCCAGACTATCTCCTTTTTCATTCTTACCTGATTCGTTGTTCAGATAAACAGGCAAGGACACTTATTAAGGTTATACTCCCAGGGATTATAAATAATAGAAAAATACTTGAATTAATAATTCATGTTGGGATCTCAGGATAGCTTCTACATCTTCCAAAATGTATGACTAATTTCCTGAAATTCTGCATGCATTTTAAATTTTTTTTTATTTTTATATTTTAAAAGATGCTTAGATTACATAAATGTTACACAAAAATTATAGGGATTCCCATATTCCCTACTTCCCACACCTTCCATAAAATCCCACATAAACATCTTTCATTAGTGTGGCACATCACCCGCAATGGATATACACATCCTGGGGCTTAGCCACTAAGCATGGACTGTAGTTCACATTGCAGACCACACTCTCTCCCACACAGTTCTGCATGTTATATGCTGATGTAAAATGGCCTATATCTGTCATTGTAATGTCACTCAGGATAATTCCCAAGTCCTTAAAAAGCACCTTATTATAACTGCTTTTCCCTTCCCTGCCCCAAAAGGGTCCAGTGTCCACTGGCTCCACCTCACTATTGTAATTTCTTCCATTGCTTGAATCAAAATGTCTAGAACAGAATGCCATTAAGTCCATTCTAGCCCATAGCTCTTACCCTAATCCTGAGGAGT
This sequence comes from Tolypeutes matacus, assembly GCA_026826555.1. Lineage (NCBI taxonomy): Eukaryota > Metazoa > Chordata > Mammalia > Cingulata > Chlamyphoridae > Tolypeutes > Tolypeutes matacus. Next base: position 258,125 of record JAKSZT010000536.1, read on the forward strand.
TTGGGATGGTTATGTCCACTCCACCTCCAAGTGAGAGGGGGCTTATAGCCAATGGATATGGTGGATGGGATTATCCTGCCTTTAGCTGCAGGCTCTCTCAATTCCCTTGGACTGTCATTGTCCATCATCTTCTCCTCATCAGGTGACTTGGGTGAGTCATTGAGCTGTAGAGCTGGAGATGCAGCTCCAACGAGACTCCAGGCACAGGTGGCACATGGGCAGGCCAGAGGCTCTAGTCTCTTGAAGTACAGCTACAAATTCGAGCATCATATATAGGTTTGAATAGAAGGGACTGATGGACCATGTGCAGGGAGGACTTATTTGAGTCCAACTCTGTCACTCTTGGGAACACAGTTGCCAAAGTAGATCCCACTGATAAGGCATCAATTCTGGAGCTATCCCCCCTTATAAAGGAACTGGGAGTCTCCAGAGCCTTCAGGAGCCCCTCTGTGTGGGGTGATATTCACTTTGGTGTTCTATGAGATCCTAGTGAGGTTTGCATAAGCGTTACCTCTGGGATGACCTCCCAGTTCTCTTTGCAGTCTCTTACCCATGCAAACTCATTTCTCTTTACCTTTCCCCCCTTTTATTCAAGGTCATTTTCCAGTGGTATTGACAGTTGGCATTTGGTATTAATCCCTCATTGTCAGGGATGCCCATCCCCGGGAGTCATGTCCCATGCTTGGGGGAAGGAAATGCATTCACATGGCGAGCCTGGCTTAGAGGCCACATTTGAGCAACAAGGAGGCTCTCAGGTGGCAACCCTTAGGCACCTCATAACAGTAGTCTGTTTCAATTACAAGAGCAAAGACTCATAAGTCTAGTCATCAATAACAAGAGCCCATCAGTGGACCATCCCCTTTGCCAGACACTGCCCTTGCACTAGGAAGACTGTTTTTGCTCCCTTTGAGAATGTGGCAGAACTCTTCAGGCTGGGAATTCAGTATTCCTTCATTTATTGAGTGATTGTCTACCCACTTTGACCATGCCACACCCCTTGATCATTTGAACAATGTTATATATCTTTCATGCATATTCAGGTGAGCTTCCTCCCATGAAACCCCCATCCCAGACACCCCCAACTAATGATCCTCTGCTTCCTCTGTTGTAACCCTTCTGTGATCTAAATGTTCCTGGAAGTTGAAGCCCCTATAATAGGCAAATACAATTAATAGGAAAATGAAATAATAAATGATAAGTTTAAATGTAAGAGAGAAAATACATGGAAACTCAGAAAAAAAAAAAACACCTAAAAATAAATGTAAAGGATTGGGACATTTAAAAATTGGGAAAAAAATTAAAAAATAAAAAATTTTATTATTATTATTGCTTTCTTTTATCACTGCATTATTGGGTGTCCTGTCTGTACCATGGCACCTTCCACCTTGCACTCCCCAGTTTCTCTCAAATTTTCATTTAATTTTCAAAGAAGTTTTAGCTCACAGCAAAGTCACACACAGAATACTAACAACTCTCATATACCCAACCTCCTTCCCCTTTCCTCACCCCATATTTAAACCTTTTTTATGTGGATGGTAGCTTTGTTACAACTGTTATACAGATAGCAAAACATAGCTAGTAAACCAATGGTTTATAGTATAGTTTACAATTTAGATGTTATATTTTAATAATTATTGATGATATTTACCATGTCCTGTGTCCATCACTGTAAGGTAATGAAAAACATTTCCCATGACAACTAAATACCCCCTGTTTGATCTTTTCTGTTCCTTCCTCCCCATCCCCCTGGGGCACATGACATTCCCTGACTTGACTCATTGGATGACAAGATTCATAGTTACATGCAACAAGAGGTCTTGACATGATGATTATCCTTTCCTATAAAGATCCACACTTGCACCTAAGAGACACCCACCTGTCTGTTTCTGGGTGAATCAGTCCTCCCCAAAATGGGGTCCATATCCTTCCCCCTCACCATGTGGGTCTCCACTGCCCAACACAACAACTTACGATAGGATGAACACCCACAGACTGCCAAGAAGCCTACCCCAGATGCACCCCTTCCTGAATGTCCCCCCAACCTACACCCTAAACCAGTGACACTACCTTGTCATACAGCCATAAGAGCATTCCCACTCCTGCACTTTCAACATCATACCCACAAATCCCATGTCCACTTAGTCCCCCTCCCATATTTTCCCCCATTATCCTGGGTATTCCATCCTGCCCTTCCTAGTCTACCCACCTGTCTACCCAGCACCACCAAACCCAGTAACATCACTACCCACCTGTCCTATCATTCAATATGCAACTATACTCTAACACTATACCATAGATTATGTCCATATGGGTGATGGCTCACAATCTTCTTTTCTCTCTCTCTCCCTTGTTAACCTATCTTTCAGACAATGGTTCTCAGAGACTGATCACTTTCCTCAGTTCAAATCCGTGAGGTCATATACTGTTCATCCTTCAATGCCTGGCTTGCTTCACTCAACGTAAGGTCTTCAAGATTCATCCATGTTATTCCGTGTGTTAGCACTTTATTCCTTCTTAGAGCTGAGGAATATTCGTTGTTTGTATGTACCACATTTTGTTTATTCATTCATCTGTTGATGGGTACTGGGGCTGATTCCAAATGTTGGCAACTTTGAACAATGCCGTTATGAACATTGGTGTGCATATATTTGTTCATGACTTTACTTTCAGTTCTTCAGGGTATATACCCAGCAGTGGAATTGCTGGATCATATGGAAAATATATTGTTAGTTTTCTGAGAAACTGTCCTCCACAGTGGCTGGACCATTCCACAATCCCACCAGCAGTGGATGAGGGTACCTATTCCTCCACATCCTCTCCATCACTTATATTCTACTGTTTTTTAAATAACTGCCATTCTGTTGGGTGTAATATGGTATCTCATTGTAGTTTTGATTTGCATTTCCCTAATAACTAGCGATGTCAAGCATTTATTCAATAATCTCAGTCTTTTCATTTATTATATTTATGTTTTCCCTCTAGATTTTTAAACATAATGTTCACAGTTATTTTTAAGAACTTGCCTATTAATTCTAATATCTGTGTCATCTCTCAGTTTGATTCTATTGACCTTTTCTTTCTCTTGATTACAGGTCATATTTTTCGCTTTTATTTGTTGTGTAATTAATTTTTAAGAGACTTTACACTGGATATTTGGGATAATACATTTTAAAGACTCTGTATTATGTTGTCTTCTTCTGAGTACATTGAGATTTGTTCTGGGAGGCAGTTAAATTATTCATAGATGTCCTTTATCCCTAAGAGGTTTGAACTTTAGGCTCTGTTAGGGTGAGTTTATTTTAGTTTTGATATTAGTCTTTTTTAACAGAGTCCTTAATTCTTACATGCAGACCTTAATCTTGAGACATGTGACTTTCTTGTCTTTCAATGGAAATTCTGAAGCTTTTAATAAATGACTTTAATAGGACACTCCAACCTGGCAGAATTTGATCTTCAGATTTTTTCTGTACATCTACACTAAGAAGATGCTGAAATTTCTGCTTACCTCTTTTAGCTTCTCAGCAATTTTTCCTGAACTACTTGTAGTCTCACCCTGCCCATATGCAATTCAGTAATCACCTGTGTATTTGAGGGGAGTTTCAATGCAGATTTCAAAACTTCTCTTCTGAGAACTGTTCATTTCTGGTATTCCTCTCTCAATCTCTAGTTTCTATGTCAACTTTTGTCTGATTCTTAACTTCTTAGACCTTTAACATTTCTTTTTATTGTGCTTAAATTTCCCATAGAACACTCTTTACCATACAGTGCCCTTAAGGAATAGACAAATAATATAGAGGGGGCACATTAGTATACAATATATTATTCCTGTTCCATGGTAATGCTTTTGTGTGGTTTAGATAAATGAAGAAATGAGGCCAAAGTGGAATTAAAGTTTATTTCATGATAAACCCATTTGAAGACTGTAGGAATTTGGCTAATGGTTCTTTTTAATCTAAATATACACTTCCTGTTGGTCTTTGGCCTTGGGGACTCCTACTTAATGTTATTTCAAGTAGCTTTTTGCTATTGCTATTCAGCATGGTCTTCAAAATTAATAGCTTTGGTTGATTTAGCCGAACATGGTATTCTGCCCATCATTGTATTTCATTCATCTTATATATTCTAGTAACCATATCCAGATACTAGGCCTAAAGAATTCTATTCATTTATTGAGCAAATACCTGTGTTATTTGGAGGGATCCACATAACCCATTTTAATTTACCCTTAGAATACCCATACGACCTTCTATAACAACATTCTCTTTTGCTGTATTTATTGCCTGTCTGTTCAGTAAAGCTTCTTTGTCTAACCAAACAATGAGGCTGTGAGCCACAATGGATGAATCTATAAATATACAAACATTGCTCTGAAGTTGAGAAGCAACTCTTCCCTACCCTGCTAATTATGCTGCTCATACATCTGGCTTTTGAGTGGATTTAACAATTACTGCTTTGACTAAAGTTTTACCATTCAGAGGGTGAAATTCAGCAGATTTCCATATTGAATCATATCCTTCAATTTGGGAACTTCTACTGAGAAATCAGCTATCTTGTTTTTCTTTATCTGAAAATGAATTGGTTCACTTAGCAACAGTTTCAGAAAACTCTGCCAGAAGTTATATTTTGTTCAGAATATTATGCTTATGAATATGCTATATTTCTCCTGAGTGACCTCCCATGGATAATCTGTCATACTATTTCCATTTTATTAAGGAACATTTGTTATGCTGTGTCATCATTTTGTATATGCCCTGTAATAGTTTGGCATTTTTTATAAATTCCAAAAATAGATATTGGATTATGTTTGTAAACAGGTCTGTACCTGGGGATGGATAAATTATGATTAGGGCTTTGATTGGACCATGTCAGTAGGGCATTGAGTCCCCACCACTTAGAGGGTGGGGACTCACAGATAAAAGACATGGCAAGGGACAGAGTGGGAGTCTTGATGCTGAGCTTTTTATCTGGAGCCCTGGGAAGAAAGCATACAGAGGAGCTTGGTCTAGAGGAAGAAGAGAAGGCCTCAGGAAAAGAGGTGACCTGTTTGCTTGATAGTGTATAACTGGCCTTGTGGAGAACAAAGAGGAGCTAAGCCCAGATAGAAGCAGACCCTGGGAAGAGAAGAACCCAGGTAACCTGAACCCTCACAGGTATTGGCAGTCATTTTTCACAAGACATGGCAACAGACTTTGGTGAGGGAAGTAACTTATGTTTTATGGCCTGGTAACTGTAAACTTCTACCCTAAATAAAAGCCAACAGATTTCTGGTATTTTGCATCAGCTCTCCATTTCTGGTATTTTGCGTCATGCTTTTGGAATTACCAAAGTGCTGGAAAGGTTTTATAAATGAGTAAGGGGTATTTTTTGGAGTAATTATGAGATGCTTTATGGAAAAAGCCTAAATTGCTTTGAAGAGATTGTTGATAGTAATATCGACTCTAAAGAGACGTTTTATGATGCCTTAGAAGTCATTGATGAAAATATTATTGGAAACTGTTTTAAGGTTGCAGAGAGCTTAGCAAGATTAACTTCTGATGTCTTATGGAAGGAAGAATTTGAAAATGATAAGCCTGGACATTTAGCTGAACAACTTTCCAAAGTAAATTCAGAGAATGCAGCTTGGCTTCACCTTGCAGCTTATATCAAAATGCTATGCAAGAGAAATATTCTGAGGACTGAACTGTTGGGCACAAAGAAAACAGAAACTGATTCTGGAAATTCCAAGCCTCTGGAAATCAAGCTCTCAGACAATAGTGACCCATTTTAGGACTTAACTAAATGTGGAACTTGTAAATCAGGATTGAAGATGCAGTTATCTAGCAAAGACTTGTGCAAAGCCTTTTTGCCTGGTGGCTTGGACCCCTGCTTCCTGCAGGCTAAACCAACAAATTTTTTGAGAGAGCTGTATGAACAAAACCACTAACAACTTGGACTAAAAGGGACATGGAAAGGGGAGATTGAAGAAGAAACAGCTTTAAGAGGAAAACCATGGAAGCTGAGATCTGGAATTAAGACATCAGCATGGGCCAAGGGAGGAACACCACCTTTGTGTACAGAGTGTGAGTTTGCCCCAGCAGTTGAAGAGGGTGGATGTTTACACCTGATTTTTGGGGAGAGTGTTGCTGCCCCAGGGTACAAAGAGGTTGGTGCATATTCCTCAATATTAGGGCAGTTATGGGTCAGCACAACATAGGTCTGAGAGAGGTAGACCTATCCATCTTGGATGAGGGAAGGCCAGGTGATTAACTCATGGTTCTGAGAGGGTTGAGCCTGTATGCCAAAAGTTAGGATGTTACCTTCACCTCACTGTGCTAAGGGTTTACGTCTCTAAACCAAAGTTTGTGTAAAGTGTGGTAATCATCCCAATTTTCTTTGTGTATGAGGTCTGGATGAAGGTGGAGTCAAGTAAATGGCCATCGGGCAAGCCTGTGGAAAGGGTAGGTCCCCACAAGGCCCCAAGGAAAAGAAATCATCATCTTAAGAATGACTCTTAGTCTTTGACATCTAATGAAGTATGCTCTGCAGATTTACTGAACTGTAAAGGACCCATGACCCATGATTTCCTCCCAATTTGTCATTAAGATAATGAAAATGTTTATCCTTTGTCCATTTGTGTATTCGAAGCAGATAAATGGTCTTATACATTTTAGAGGTCTACAACCAAATGGGACTTTGTCCCAAGGCAAACTATTTCTTTAAATTGATTGTGATATGATTTTGTACTTAGCATTGCTACTGATTTAAGGTTTTTTAATATCATAATGTCTTTTTGGAATTCAGAGGGTGGAGTGCAGCAGTTTAGTATTGTTTATGAATTCCAAAAATAGATATTGTATTATGTTTGTAAACTGGTCTCTACCTAGATGTGATTAAATTATGTTTAGGGCTTTGATTGGGTCATATCAGTAGGGCATTGAGTCCCTACTCCTTGGTTGGTGGGGACTCACAGATAAAAGACATGGCAAGGGACAGAGTTGGAGTCTTAATGCTGAGTTTTTGAGCTGGATCCCCAGGATGTAAGTACACAGAGGAGCTTGGTTGTGAGGAAGGAGAGAAGACCTCAGGAAAAGAGATGAGCTGTTTGCCTGATAGTCTATAGCTGGTCTTGTGGAGAACACAGAGGAGCTTAGCCCAGAAAGAAGCAAGCCCCAGGAAGAGAGGAACCCAGGAAACCTGAACCCTCTCAGATGCCAGCAGACATTTTGCTCCAACACATGGCAATAGGCTTTTGTTAGGGAAGTAACTTATGCTTTGTGTCCTGTACCTGTAAGCTTCTATTCCAAATAAATACCTTTTATAAAAGCTAAGAGATTTCTAGTATTTTGCATCAGAGCCCCTTTGCCTGACAAATACAGACCCTCTGATATCATCCACAAGTACACTTGTGATGCTACTGAGTCTTTTCCTTATGAGAGGTGAATGACATGCCAGTAGTTATGTTTCAAATGGTCTGCATCTGATCACTGTATCAGTGAATCATTAAATGCCCAATCCTGGTATTTATCATAGGAGGGCAGTGTTAGTCTTTTTGCCAGAATCTCCATTCTGCATATGTTCATATAGCAAACACTTCAGAAATCATCTGAGCATTAGTATTTTGGGCTTCCGATGGCACTGCATAAGCAATTTCCCCTTATAAATCTCTTTGTGTCAGTGCCATCTCTAAATAACTAGAATATAGAAGAAAATAATTTATTTAGACTATTTGTGGAATATCTCTAATCATCATGACCCAATGTGTTTAATCATTATTCCCAGAAACTTGATTGATTGGTTAAGACTTTGTAGTTTGGCTATGCTGATCAGCCCTACTTGGCTAGCAATATGTACCATTACATTAAATCTAGCCAGTTGCTTCTACGTGATGTGGACTGTGGTTATACCAATTAATTCTATGGAGGGTAAGCCATTTGCTTCATTTTATTTACCATAAAGTGTGTCTCCTGATGAGAGATGATCATAAGCAGGATATGATGGACAACGGATAATGAATTGCAGGTAGAGAAGATAAGTACATACATAGTATATAAGGAAACAAGGTGCTGTCAACTGCAAACTGAGGGGTTTCAATGAAGTAAGCTACCACTAGGAAATTGGGTAGTTTTCCAAGATAATGATGCCATATTAGGAGTTCAAGCATTTTGAATATTCAGAAGTGACAATAGGCAAATAAGGCTTGTTGAAAGGTAGATTATGGTGTTCATTGAGCCCATGTATAGTGTTTACCTCTGCAATTGTGACCATTTGGTAAATAGGTCCACAGATGTGGTTGGTGAATAAAGCTGACTGATAGCCACAAGACAGAACTTTCTGATGAGATTTTTGAGAGACTGCTATGCTGTGAATTCTCTCTTTGCTTACATGGAAAACAATCACTGTTGTATTTGGTGCTCAAGTGGAGAAAGCCATCCACATACCACTCCTTCAGACTGCTTTGCCATATTTTTTCCATTTTTTTTCTGTCCGAGCCATTTAATAGGTTATCAAGCTTATTTAACATGCTCCATGAGTCAGTGGTGATCCATAACACATGCTAATTGCATGTGAAGTGCAACACCTGATATACTGCTCAAAATACAGCCCACTGGGAACATTTTTTCTTCCCCTCAATCATTGACTGCCAACTTTGAGTGAAACAGTAGTTTAGCGATTGTCTATTTTTGGCTGTTGCTGGCATAGTGTATTAGCCAGAGTTCTCCAGGGGAAGTGAACCAACAGGATATATTTAGCATAGAATTTGGTTCAGATGACCATGGGGCTTGAGAAATCTGAATTCTGTAGAGCAAACTGAAAGTTGGGACTTCGATGAAGTTTTTGATGTATACCCCAACAGAAGCTGGCTGATTGTATTAGAGATAGAAACTCATTCTGACTGCTGAAATCTTAAGTTATCCCTTTAAGTCCTTCAACTGATTGAATGAATCTTCTCTCATTACTAAAGACAATCTCTTTTACTGATTGGAGCTATAATCAGCCTAGATGCAATCAAATAATTAACGATTTCAATACACAAAATATCCTACTGGTAACAATCAGGCGAACATTTGCCTGATCAAACAACTGGACACCAAAACAACTGGACACCAGCCAAAATGATACATGAAATTAACCATCATACATATCAGGCAGAATAATTCATAAATCAGGCCTGTTCTTAAATTTCCTATCTCCATCCACTGCTTACTTTTATTTAATATTTCTGTCATTTTAATAACTCCTTGAATGGATATTTAATACATTGATTTTTCAACTTTATTATTTCCTAATACATCCAAGTAAGATTTTGACTGACTTTCATAAGCTTTTGGCTGATTTCACAAGCTTTGATACATTGTACTTTCATTATCATTAAGCTCAAAATATTTTCTTATTTCTATTATTTTATCTATGAGTTATTTAAAAATGTATTTCAAATTTTCAAACATTTGGGAATTTTCATTTTTACAAAATTTTCTAGGTAATATTCCTGTTGTTCTGAGACATGCTTAATGATTATAATTCTTTGATGTTTGTTGAGAATTGCTCTAAGGCCTAGAATAGGATCAGTATTAGAAAATGTTCCATGTGCACTTGAAAAGATTGTCATTGTTGGGTGCATTGTTCTCTTATTTCAATAAGTGAAGTTTGCAAATGATGTTCTTTAAATTTTCTATAATATTATGAATATTATATGTGCATGTTCTTGCAGTTACTGATAGTTGTGCTAAAACCTCCCATTATTATGTTGATTTGTTTCTCATGTTAGGTCAATGATTTAAAAAATATTTTTTGGTTATGTTTTAAATGTATTCAATTCACAATGGTTATATATTTCTGTTACATTGAATTTTTATTTTATTTTTTTACCATTGTAAGCATTTTATCTCTGGAAATACTTCTTGCCTTGATGTTCAATTTTGTATATTATATTATTGTAGAGTGATAATATCCTTCTTTTCATTAGAATTTATGCTTTACATTTTCCATTATTTTATTCTCACTTTTTATACTGTTATTTAAGATGTTTCTCTTGTAAAGCTCATACCACTGAGTTTCTTTTAAAATAGGATTAATAAACTCATTTATATTAAAAATAAACTTTATAATGTTTATGCATTTAAATCTAGCAAATCTTATTAGTTTGGTATTTATAATTATTGTATATAAATAATATTCAATTAGGTTTATGTACATATTCCCACTCCCATTATTCTTGATTCTTTCCTGTATTTCTTTGTGTCCAATTGAATGAATTTTTCTTTTTCCTGAAGATCACCTTCTAGAGATCCCTATAGTACAAGTCTGTTCGTCACAAATTCTCTCAAACATTTTTTTTTGCTCAAAACAAACAAACAAAAAAACCTTTACATTTTTCCTTCAATTCAGAAAGATGTTTCCCTGACATATAAATAAACTGGAATTTATATTTGTTTTACATTGTGAATATGTCATGCTTTTATCTTCTGTTTTCATTGCTTATCTACTTTTACTCTTATTTCTTTTTGTGCAATATGGCCTTTAAATCTGATATTTGTACTTTATGCAATATCTTTTTAATTTATCTTTTTTGAAAATTTATCCTTTTTTAATTTTATGCTTCACAATATTTAAAACCCCACAGAAAATTACAGTTTGATTTCTTTCAACATTTGAAAAAATATTTCTTCCATTAAACTCCTCAAATATTTTGCCTATCTTTATCATCTATTTATAGAATTGTAAGTAAACTATATATTAGAGTTTTGCACTGTGTCCTTTAAATAATTTTATGCTACTTTCTATATTGTCCATCCGTTTCTTTTTCTCTTCTTAGTTCTGCATATTTTCTTTTAAACTTTCTTCCAATTTATTAAATTTCTCTTCAAATGTGTCAATGTGCTATAAAATTCAAAAATTTACTTTTTAATTTCAGCCATTATTTATTTTCATTTTCAAATTTCTTTCAGTAAAGTTGTTAGTCATTTTGTGTTTTAATTATTGGAACACAGTACACTTGTTTTAAATAGTGGTGTTTTTTTTCATTATTTGTATAATCTATGCATATGAATCTATTGCTCTTGTTTTTTAATCAAAATTTATCTTCTCTTATGCTTTATTAGTTTTGTTAACTTGCCAGATTTTACATTTTAAAATTTGTGGCCCTAATTCAATATTTTTATGATTTCATCCTCTTTATGATTTTAATTTTGTTTCTCATTGGCAGCTAGCCTTGAGGAAATAAATATCCCAGATACTTTAATTAAATCAAGGAATTAGATTACTCAAGCTGTTTTTGAAATCCCTGGAGCACTACCTATTTTCTATTTACCCTTACTTCAAATAAAGCCTTACGTGGTATTAAAACAAAACCTGGGTTTTTAAAAAGGCTTCTCTACATTGATAGAAAATGAATTTGATTTGTTGTTCCCCAAAGTAAAGGGTTCTTAGAAAGTTCCATTTAGATTTTCAGGCATTCATTGGTGGTATGTGGAATTAGCTCATGGCTTTAATGAAAAGAAACCACAAATGCTGGACTTAGCTCTCTGGCTTCCCTTCTAAAAATATCAGCCTCAGAGATCTATGATTACTTGTTACTTTTCTAATGCTTTTAAGCACATGCATTTTACATTTTCTTTTTTCTAGTCTTCTTATTGTTATTATTGGGAGATTTTGTGTCCAACGAGCCAAACCTGGTTTTCCAGGAGATAAATATAATATTTACATTTATTTTTCTAGTTTAGCAATAGATGTTTGTGAATGAAAATTTCTATGGATTATTGTACATTTTGAACCAATATATACATGAGATGAAATTTTCAATGTATTCTTATTGGAGCATACAATTTCAACTTTGTGGCTGTTAAAGGCATTATCTGATCAAATAAATACTTATGACTTATTCAGATGAGCAGAAAGCATCAAGAATTATTTGCATTCACCTGAAAGCAAAATGGACACATATGTTCTATGTTTATATTTGTTTTCTAGAGCTGAGTCATAATTTAGTGCACAGAAACCTTAATCATATCAGCTATTCCAAATGATGATGGTTGAGTCCACACAGTGATAACATCATGTTGGTGAAATCTGAATTGCATGAAAATGAAGATTCAAATGCATTATTTGAAAGAAATTTCAGGAAAATGAATTACCTCTTCATTAAAATTTCTGAAGATTTGGAAGTCAGGGACTTTTTGGCATAGTTCTTTAAATCAAGGAATATTTTTACATATTTTCCACTTACCAATACAAAAGCACAGTGTTTAGATGTGCTCCTTAAATTTTATGATTAATGCATATTAAATTTAGGACTGCTGAGTTTAATGCATTTATTAGATAAGGTAAAAAACTGCCATCTTTTAGTGGGGCTCTTCACATGATAAAAATCTTAAGCTAGTTCAGATGGACATTTGTGTGTTGCTTTTATCTATTGCCCTAATGACCCAGAAGATCCCATATTAAACTCAATATATGTGAAGATTAAGATGGTCGAATGGGCTTATGGTAAACCATGCTATGAAATAAAAGTGAAAGGCATTAGATATTTGATGTAGAGAAAATCCTCTGTTGGAAAATTCCTTTATTGTAGAAACAATTACTTAATTGACACTGGACTGAAATTAAGGGAACGAGAACTTGGAAAAATAGTAGAGAAAATAATTCCAAAATACCAGATTTGGTCTTGTAGCTAGTTGGAGGAAAGGTGATAATGACTTCTATACATACTTTCCTTAATTTTGTGATCTATCTATATCTATCTATCTATCTATCTATCTATCTATCTATCTATCTATCTACCTACCTACCTACCTATCTAGCTAACTAGCTTATCTATTAATAAAACTACTGTCTCAGCACAAGAAATATATACAAGTGAATCAGGCAAAAGTGTGTGGAAGTAATTGAAAGTCTGAATAAGAGTTGGACTCTTTGATATATGACCACAAAGAAAACAAGTGATTTGAATTCACAGGTTAGGTGTGCACTGAGGTATATTCAACCTCATATATGCATTTAGTGTGGAAATGTTCAAAGTTGAGGAACCAGTTTGAAGTTCTAGCCAAGTTGGGTTTTTATCCAACTGAGAATAAATTGATTAAATTAAGACACATCATAAGATCTAAATATAAATCATCATTTTGGGCTACTTATGAAAACAATTGTCAAGTGTGTTTCAAAATAGAAGATCTTTATGACCCCAGCTCATCCAGATGAAGGCTTTGATGAACAACATGCACCTCAACTTAGAACTACTGAGCTATTACTACCTGTCTTTTCAAGAATCAGCATATGTTATTAAATTTAATCCATTGCTATGGATGTAAATCCATTGTAAGTAGAACCTGTTTATGAGGCTACTCCGGTTAAGGTGTGAAACATCTCATTCAGAATGGGTCTTAATCCTCTTACTGGAGTCCTTTTTAAATGGATTGAATACACACAGAGAGATAGATGATGGATAGAGATAGAGATTAATAGAGATAGAGATAGATAGAGGTAGCTATAGAGATGATAGAGATAGAGCTGAGAGAGAGAGAGAGAGAGAGAGAGAGAGAGAGAGAGAGAGAGAGAGATAAAGCCATGCAAGCAAGAAGTAGAAAGCAACAAAACCTAGAAGAGATGGGAGAGGTCAGCAAACACTGCCACATACCTTGCCATGTGGCTGAGGAGCCAGGAATCTACAGTAGCTGATCTTCAGGAAGAAAGTATCATTTTGATGATGTCTTTATTTGGACTTTTTTCCCAGACTCTAATCATAAGCAAATAAATTCATATTGTTTCAACTAAGCCCATTTCATGATATTGCTTTGAGTGATCAACGAAACTGAAACAGCATGTCAATTTCAGTATTATTCCCAGTCCTTTTGCTCTCTGTCTCTATGCCTCTAACAGCTTCTATAAGGTTATCATATGGTGATGTGGTTGGATAAGGGAACCTCAGATTGTTTCTCACTTCATTTGGATGAAATATTATTTTCATTACCTAAAGATTTCCTTATTTGATGATTAGAAATAATTATCCACTTTATTTTAATCTTTTCTTTTCACATTAGAGGTTTTTTTTTTTTTTTTTTTTTTTTTAATAACAATTTGTTCTGTGATAATTTTCTTGGCAAGACCTAAGTCTTTTATCTCTAGGGATTGTTGTAGGGGACAAAACTATCTTGGAGAGTTTACTCCACTTGAATTTCTTCCAAATATTCTAATAAATGAATCTATATAATGAGCCAAGAGATTTTTGATAACTCAAATTTCTGCCCAGGTGGGATTTTGTCTTCAATTTTTATCTAGTACTCTAGATGTTTTCTTGTTATATCTTCTCTGGCATATATAACTGTTATTGCTTGTAGGAATTTGTGGAATTCCTGGGATGATATTGGGGAGATAGAATGTCATGCTTTTAATTAGAGAACAAACAGTCATAAGGATATGCTGTTTGAATGACTAAATGGCAAAAGAGTTCACTTACCTGCAAGAAAGCACTAGCATAGGCAATTCCAGAAAGTTAAATTCCAGCATTTTCCTTGTTGGGTAAAATCTTAATGGCCAGGGCCATGAATGTTATCCTAGATTTGCAAGTAAAGTAATTTTTGGTTGCTTCATCAAAATTGACTGAGAAGGGGCAAATTTGATAACTAAACTCAGTGTTTTTAAATTTGCTTGTGTCACCAAATAATGAACTTGGCCAGGTTGATTTACTAATTAGGCTAGATTTTACATTTTCATGCAAACATATCTTCTTTGTTTCCCTTTAATCACACATTCCCAGCAGATGAGAGTGTTCAGCTATCTTTAAACAATAAGTATTAATGTTTTATTTAATATCTTTATATTCTAGGCATTCACTCTGGATACTTCTATACCTCACACTTACCTGAAAGACTGAGATGGTGGGAAGCCTTAGTGGAGATATGTAAAGTATAGTCATTTGGAAATATTTATAGATCCACTGATAAGCCAAAGATTGTCATGTGTTTTATGGTCACAGATAGATAGATATAGGCGATATATACAGTTACCCTCAGAGAAAGAAGAATTGCTTTTCAGGATGAATGACAGGACTCAAGAGGTGAGTTCATGAAAAAAAAAAAAAAACTAGCAAAGGATACTCATTGAAAATTTATGTGATATATTGAAATATAAACAATATCTTACATATATTTTCATTAGAGGAAGTTGTAATTGGGGAAATTAATTTAGCAAACCACAGCAATCAAAATGGATATATTTAAATCTATTTGGTTTTAGCATGACAGCCTGAACAATGTTTTTTTTTTGGTTCATTTTGCCAAATAACAGGGCACATGTTATGCATTACAAATAAACAAATGGAATTATAATGTTGATTCATGGGATTTTATATATTACATAATATGTTGGTAAATATTAATAATTATTTTAGATATAGTTGAAATAGGGAATTTTAAGTGTAAACCATGTAAAGTGTGTAAGGTTGCAAAGGAACAACTTCCTATTATGTTGTGGAAGCTGGATATGAGCTTTTATCTCTAAATCTTTTTAAATTATTGCAGCAATCATTGTAGTATATATACATAAAGAAACTAGTGAACAGGGAAGTATCTTGCCTACTATCAGAGAAATTTATTAAAGTGTAATTGTGTTATACTATAGATGGTATTTTTGGTGATTTTAATTTATTTTATTTTAAAAGCCATGTTCTTAAGAAACTGTATTACATTATTTTTTCTAAACAAGTATTAAGTAAGTGGTTTAAGTTGAAAACTTAGTAAAACTACCTTTTCAATTTTTATAGTATCAATATTTTGAATTGAAACTATAGAGGATAGTTTACATTCAAATTTTTTGCAAGTAATTAATTTACCTGACCAATAGAAGATGTATTCTGTTGAAACGTAGTAACATTGATGATTAATAAGAGTAGGGGCACTAGATCTTACAGAAAGTAAAGAGTAAAAAATGATTAAAAATTTGGGTATAGCCTACTTTATACCCTTATATTCTTCAACAAGAGAGCCTTTTCTGGTCTGTAGCTTCAACAGACCAAATTCCCTGAGTCAACTGGAAGAAATATGTGAATCAACTGGAAGAAACATATAGAATATTTGTCATGGCTGGTTTCTAAAGAAATCTCAAAATTCTTCTACACATGTATTTCCTCACTGCCAAATCTTTGTAAACAACATCAGCATGTCTACTTTTGGAGTTTAGTAATTCAATGATTTTCCTCAACAGGATGTGTTGTTTTTTTTTAAATCATTTTTCTCTGTTGTTTAAATATTTCTTTAACTTTAAGATCTGGGGACTGTGGTATCTCTTGTTTTCCTTGTGTTTTCTTTTTTCTTTTCCAGAATTTGCTCTGGTTTATTTGCTGTGGCTCCCAAAGGAGCCTCCTGGGTAGGCCTAGAAAGCCTCAGGCAGTTAGGCTTTCAGCTGTTTCTCACTAAAGGAAATTTTATTAAACAAGCTTATATTTAAATAATAATAACCTTGCTTAATTACCTTAACATTCTTATTACATATAGGTATTCAGTTATTTAATAAATTTTCTCTTTTTTCAGATTTGAGCCTTCTTTTCTTTCATTTTTTTTTATTTTTAGTTGGGGCCAATTTTTTTCTATATTTCTGCTTGCTTCTAGTCAACATAACTCCCATCACAGGTAAAGATTACTATGACTTTACAATGAAATAGATAGCCCCTAAGACATACAATTTTATCCTTTGTTCAAAAAGGTGTTCTTGATTTATAGGCATAAATTATTTTTATCTGGGACCATGAATATAATTGTTACCAAATTGACAAAGATCCAGATAATTTGTTCTGATTCAATATTCATAGTGAAGTCTTCAAGAAAAATAATAATAACAACAGGCAGTATTCTAGGCACTTTGTGTATAATAAGACAATTCTACATGGATTAATATTCCTATTTTACAAACGATGAACCTGAGGTGCGGAGAGTTCTATTAATTTACTCAAGATCACATAGTTAGTGGTGACGCTGGGATTCCAGCACAGGTAGTGTTACTCCAGAGTCCACATATTCATCCCTGGCCAGTGCTCTCTCCAGGGATGTCTTGGGTCTTAAATAAGTACACAAGAAATGAGGACCTTATAATCATTATTTAGTCACTGTAATTATCAAATCTCACTTGCCACTGACTAGCAGTGGTAAACTTGGAAATTATTGTCTGATTACAAATATAGGAAAAAATAAAAAATAGAATAACAGAATAATTTGGAGCTCACTGATAGTATAGATAGTTGCAATAGAAAAAAATTTGAGATTGCCTAATTCAGTGTCTTTATTTTCCAATGAAAACACAGTCTTATAAATAAATTTAGAAACTTCAAGCTTCTTATACTGAGCTTGAACATCTCCCTGCTGTCTTTTGGAATATAGCCTTTGAAGATCTGCCTTGAGCACTCTCAGTGCCTAAGAAGCGTTGTAAGTAAAACTGTCCTATATTCCTCTCTCTCTCTCTTCATTGCCTATTATCTTCCCCCTTACCACATAGAACATCCCAAGTGTTTTTGAAAAAAAAAAAAAAAACCTAGCTATTAATGTACTAGTTGATGATAGTTAAGACTCATTTAAGTTCAGTTCAATTTATTTACTGAAAGTCTTGAAATGTACTACATAATTTTGTAGTTATTTGGTACACTTCAAAGTCCAGCTGCTAGAAATTTAGAAAATTTATGAAAATTGAGTAATCTTTGAGACATGAAGAACTGAACCTCTGATAATGAAATATCATTGTATTGAGTGAGATTTCCATAAGAAGCATTATTTTTGTTGGTACATGGACATATTGCAAAGGTACTCACCACAGATACCACCAACTCAAAGGACTGACTCTATGTCAATTTGTTTGTTTAGAGTTTATCTACACAACAGTGAGAGAATTTTTTGGCAGCAGGAAGCTTTTCACTCTTCATCATTGCTGGATATTGTGCCAAGATCTGGCATGTTTTAAATAAGGCATTATTAAATTCATAAATTTCTTTGGGGCTTTTGACTACTTTTCTATATAGAAGACCCACTAAGACTTAAAAGATGGAACCTCTTACTTGTACGTCCAAGCAAGACATCTGAGTGGAAATAGAATTGTCAAAGCAACTGTATAGGGCTTTTTGGAAGATGAGCTCAATAAATATTTATGAAATGTTTATTATGTGTAAACCACTGTAGAACATATAGAACATACAGTGAGCATTTGCTTAATGATATAATGAATGTATTTGTAGTCATGTTCAAAATTTCATTGCAGATCCTGTTCTTCCAAGCTCTCATCTCTGAAACAGGTCTGAGAGAAGGGTAAATGGAGCACAGTAACAATGTAACTGAATTTGTCAGAATCCTGAGGGGCAAAAAGCATTATTTGTCCTGTTTTCACTCATCTACATCATGACTGTGGTTGGCAAACTGCTCATTGTGGTGACTGTTACTGCCATCTCCTTGCTGGGCTCACTCATGTACTTCTTCCTTGCCTATATTTCACTTATAGATGCCACATATTCCACTGCAATTTCCCCCAAAATGATTTCAGAATTACTCTGTGGCTTAGCTTATATGAGCCAGCTTTTTATAGAACATTTATTTTGTGATACAGTGGTCTTCCTGATGGTGGCAATTGGCTTTGCTTGCTATGTGGACATCTGTAAGCCACTGCATTACTTGACCATCATGAATAGAAAAATCTGCATCTTACTGCTGCTAGTGGCCTGGGCTGGAGGTTTCATGCATTCTGTTGTTCAACTTCTTTTTGTGTACAGCCTCCCCTTCTGTGGCTCCAATGTCATCAACCATTTCATCTGTGGTATGTACCCATTATTGGAACTTGCCTGCACTGACACACACTTTATAGGCTCACAATGGTTTCCAATGGTGGTTCAATCAGCATGGTGATCTTCATCCTTCTACTCATCTCCTATGAGGTCATTCTAAACTTCCTAAAATCTCAGTCAGGAAAGGAGGCACAAAGCCTTATCTACCTGTAGCTCCCACATCATGGTGATTGCCCTTTATTTTATCTCCTGTATTTTCATGTATGCTAGATCTGTTTTCAACTCTCCCTTCGATAAGTCTGAGTGTTTTTTTTTTTTTTTACCATTATCACTCCGATGTTGAATCCTTTGATACACACCTTGAGCAATTCTGAGATGAAAAGTTTTATGGAAAAACTCTGGTGTAAATAATTAACTGTAGGTAGAATATGAATGTGTCACCCACACTAAGCATATTTGATACTAGTTCTAAACAGACAAATAGGCAGAAAATTCTCACAAATGGGTGATTTAGTCAAATCAATGTATTATCTGAAGTTCCTTCTCTTGATTGATTCCATGGCATCAAAAAAGTAGAATAAATTATTCTTTGAGGTGAGAATCAATCTAATAGAGAAATTCTGGTGACTGAATAAAAGACATATGTATTTGTCCTTTTAAGTAAAAATATAACTAAGCTCACAATATCAGTTATTTTTCTCAGTATTTATTGAAATGTGGTTTAGAAGAAAGTACTTACATCTTTTGAAAATATTAAAACAATTTACTTTTGGAAATTTAATATCAATTGAGAAAGCAATTTGGCTAACAAGGCAAATTTCTGAGGTCAAGTGTTTTTGTTTGTTTTATTTTGTAACTTTGTTCTATCAACACAGCAGCTTTTCTTAAGGGAATTATGCGGGTTTTTTTTTTATGTAAGATTACTTCTGTTCCTCAGCTCAGTGTCTATACATGAACATTTCATGATATCTGCTTGGAAAATGATACTGTGTTATATGAGATGTGTTTGATGATGAAAACAGTTTCTAGATCTTTATTAGGGGAGAGATAATAATATATTTTGGACTGGAGTATCATACTAACCCATGTTGTAAGTATATTTTTATGTTTTTCCTCACATTTTATTTTAGGCATTTTTGGCATCCTTAAAAGAATAGGGAGAACTTTCACTTGTGTCTCCATGATGCTGAAAATATGAATAAAGAAATGTGTTACTTTGCATAAGCAGTATGTTCCCTGAACTTTGCATTAAACTTAAATAGTTTTTACATTTAGAAGGAGTGATGATTTTGTTCTTCAATTTTATTTAAAAAATAACAAAATCTTTTTCTCAGTAACCTGGAACATCCCCAAACCATGAAGTTGAAAGAGTTGAGTTGTTTTTTAGTGTAATATTATTCTATTTAGCAAAAGTTTACTTTTATAACTAAAGAAAAAAAGTTTTAGAGCTTTTCTTATCTTTATATACTGTTATTACTTTTCATGCATATTGAATAATATACACAATTTATTCATACATTTTTGTAACCTCTTAAATAGAATATTATCAATATCTCTAAAACTTCCTTTGAGCATCCTCAGATACCATTCCTCTGCCTGTCCTCAGAAGTAATCCAAGTCCTGAATTTTTTTGTGAATCAAAAATTAAAAATAATTTGCATATGCTTGTGTCATTAAAGCATATTGTTTAAATTTCCTTATTACTTGCCTTTATTAAAATTATATTTTGTAATGCTTGGTTTTCTGCATCTTATTTTTATCGCTCAGTGTTAATTTTTTATGATTTGATCATGTGACTGCATGTCACTCTAGCCCAATCTTTTCCACTGCTGTATATTAGTCCATTATGAATATATTGCATGCTATGCATGTATTCTACATCAGTGGTCAACGGAATAATTTTAGTCTTTGATATTGCAAATGCAACTACTTTGGACACCCTGAAAAAATTATTTCGTAGGGTACATACACATTCACTTTTACATATGACTGCAATTTTTTCCTGAAGTTGTATTATTAGTTACAAAACTAAAAGCAGTATGTAACTGTTTTGTTACTCTATATCCTTACCAAAACATGTTGTCAAACTTTTAATAGTTTTGCTTATCTGATGTGCACAAAAATGTGATTTCATTGTGGTTTTATTTTGCATTCTTTATTGCTATTAAAGTTGACTGTTTTTTCACATTTCGTGGACATTAATTATTTTCCCAATTCTATGAAATGTGTTCTCATGTCTTTTGCCAATTTTTCTCCTGGGTTGATTTCTTTCTATTATTTTTAATTGTTGGATATTTTACGTATCCTTGTAATAATTCTTTTTTTTAATATGAATTGTAAAAATCTTTTTCCAGCTTGATGTTTTTCTATTTACATTTTATAATTTTATTTAATAATTAAGAATTTTTAATGTCATCACATTTCTCAGTCTTTATGTATATAGTTAACCTATTGTTTGTCTTACATAAGAAATCTTTTGGTAATCTAGGTCCAGGAAAATTCTCTATATTATCTTCTAAAGAGTTCAATTTAGTTCATGTTTTCATTTTCAATTTTAATCCATTGATTGTTGATTTTTATGTATACTGTTAGGTTAACATCTTATTTCATTTTCCCCAACGTAAACAACTAGTTATTTAAGAATTATTTATTGAATAATCCATTCTTTCCTATGTCATATATGGTGTTTTTATTTATGTCTAATTCTCATTCTTCTTTATCTCTTTTGGTCAGCTAATCAACTGTTCTAACCCTATGTTCATTTCTATAACAATATTTATAATAAGTTTTTCATGTCTGACAAGACAAGTAGCCCCCAACATTATTCTTCTGTTAAAGAGATTTAGTGATCTTGAGCCTTTGCTTCTCCATATGTATTTTAGATTCCGCTTGTCACATTAAAAAAAAATGTTGGAATTTTTATTGGAATTGCACTGATGCTATATATATATATTTTTAAGAATTGGCATCTTAATTGTATTTCATCTTCATACCCATGAATGTAACATATCTCTCCACTCATTTAATGCTCTTAAGTTTTGAAAAGTTCATAAAAGTTTTTTTCATATTTTTAATAGATTTCTTCCTAGATATTTTAATTTTAATTTCTGTTATGCTTAGACAGCTTTAATGAACTTAGATTTTATCAATATTTATAATTCTTGTCATATGGAAAAAATTATATCTTACTTTAAATCAATAATTTGTATTCATTTTCTAAATAGTGAAGTATTTTGCCATTTGTACTTTTACAAATTGCTTTTCCATAATCTTTACCTAATTTCACTGGCATGTTAAAAATCTTTATATTGATTTTGAAGAGATTTTATATATTATAATGCAAAATAAAACGTTTTCTTTGATAGTATTTTGTAGTGTGGAGGGGTATACTCCTTTTTTTATCCCCCTTGTGCAGCTTATGCTTGCTGTGGCCATTTGCTGTATGTTTTTCTGTGTCTGCTTGTCTCCCTTTGTTGCGCCCTCTTGGGCCCTGAGCTCTCCAAGCCAAGCAGGTGCTCCTTCCCAAAGAGGCCCCGGGGGATCCAACCTGGGGCCTCCCATATGGTAAACAGGAGCCCAGCCAATTGAGCCACAGCCGCTTCCCCAGGGGTATACTTTTTATTTCAATGTTCCTTCAATCTTTATGAGGATGGGAAGATTAACCTTGTAAGTACATGCTAATTCTTTGATCTGACTCTCTTTCATTTGAGAGATGAAAGACAAGTTGAAGACTTTTTCACAGATGAGCATTTATATTCCTTAAACTTCTTTGGATATTTTCAAAACCCATTCAAGCTTTCTTTGGCACTTGCTATCACAAAAGTTATCACAGACAACACTATAATAGTCAAATGGTCTCAATAAACTAAATTTTGTTACATAGCCTTGGACACTTTTCTTGAGCTGTTTTTCTATCATGACATGTTGCCTAGTGATCACACCCTCTGGACTCAATCCAGGAGTTATCTTTCTCATTCCATAGATGTATTGTGAGATTAAATTTGAATTACTGAAAGAAATACATTTTACCTTATGAATAGAATTCAATAAGTGAAATTATTTTCATCATTATCGTGATAGTTTACTCCATAATCAGAACAATAAACAACTGCCTTGAGGAAGTACTGAACATTTCCTCTATTGTGAGGTTCCATTATTATAGTAGGGTTTATAACAATCCTGCATGCATAATACCTTAAAGCAATATCTAAAAATTATGATCAACATAGAGGATGTCTTGATAAAGAAACATAATATTATGGTGAAAAATTTAAAAATCAGATAGTTACCTACATAAATGTCTACTTTTTACAATACCAAATATCCAGAAACCCCATCCTAGGCTTAACTGTTATCAAATGTCCAAAATCATAGTGTCATTTAATTAATTTGTAAGTGTTTGACTCATTTTGTTCTCTTGTTACTCTGATTTGTCTTCAGGTAGACTTAAGGGTGGATTTGAAAGTTAAAGATGAAATAGTATAAAAGTTCTCCTCTGATGTTCAGTTAAGTAATGTGAGATAATTGAATGGTTGGCAAGTTCTATTAATAATGGTGAAATACCCTTGAGATCTCATTAGTCACAGCTAAGAAACTTCACTTAAAACAGCGTATGTGGTAGCACTTTTAAGATTCAAGAGAAAGATATTATCCACAGGTGCCATTTATAAATCAATAAAGAGATTTATTGTAGCTGAGCTAGGTGGCAATTTAAATCTTAGAATTTTGCTTCTTTCTGTATTAACTAGCAGCTGCCTCAGGCCTTGGCATGGAACTGTGTCAAACAAGTTCATAGGTGTAAATTTTATTTCCAGAAATCTTATGATTATAGATAAATTCTAGATTTAAATGGACCTTAAATGTAATATAATCATACCCTAACTCACTGTGGCTCCAACAATTTGAAGTTTAAATACCTTCATCATACAAGCATCACAAAAAGAGATTCACCCTAATCTCACCAATTTACAAGTAGCATCTTGAGATGTTTATCTCTTTTTCCCTACTGATATGTATTTAACTTAAAAACATATTATGTACTCAAATTTGCATCCAGATTTTCCTACTTAATATTACAAGATAAGAATTTTCCTACATTATTACACAATATTTAAAAACCTTTCTTTAAAATCTACACACTTTTGGAATCGATACACTCTATTTTTACTTAACCATTTTTCTAACTTTGGACAGTTCATGCATTTTCTAACTTTTCACAACTAATAAGTTTGTTGAAAATATTTGTCAATAATGATTTCTTTTTTAAAAAGATTTTCTTTTATTGTCGATTCTTAGACTGAATATTATTGATTCAAAAAGGAAAAGACAGTTATTTCTATTTCATCATAGTTATTTCTAAATCATTTTTGCAAATAATATCTTATTTCAACTTTTTGAACAACATACCCTTTTTCAGGTGTTTGAGGGAGTCAAACTAGCACAACAGAATTGCAAAGAAGCAGCAGCACTTTTCACATGTGCATAAGATTTTCATTTTAGCTAATTAGAAACAAAATGCTTTTATCTCTTTCTTTTTGGAAGAGAAATCAATATGTTTTGCAGAAAAAAAATTATAATTTTTTTTATTTTCTCTTTTTTTCCTTTGGGGAAGCTATGTCCCAAAATTGTGAGGATTCTCCCATTTGAGAAATAATGTGATACCCTTTATCCAATGATGATGATGGGTGTTATGAGAGAATAGGGAGAGAAAGGATGAAAATGCCTACAGCAGAAACATAAAACACTTATGAAGGTCATTCATCTTATGGATGTTTGAACCATTGCTCTTTGTTAATAAAATACTGGGAGTGGAGAGGGAGTACTAAAGACATTTAACAAGGAAATTTTGTGACTGTGCACACAAACATATAAATTTATATGCATAGTGAGAGTCCAAAAAATAATTGTTGGATTAGTGAATATGAGAGCAACAGGTAGATTTTATAAATGTGTTTGTGTGTATATGTGTGTATGTATACATAAATATATAAGTATATAGTATTTTATCGATCATCTATCTATTATCTATCTATCTATCTATCTATCTATCTATCTATCATCTATCTATCTATCATCTATCTATCATCTTACTCTAAAAACTTCTTTCTGTTCTCCAGGTTAAACTCATACTTTTTATAACTTTGAAAGAAAGGGTGCTCTTTATTTAAAAGATCTTCATAGAATGTAGACCTTATCAAGAGGGTTTTTTTTTTCATGAATTTTTTAACCCCTTTCTATTGAAAATGTAAGTTTACTGTGTGGGAATATATCAAATTGTCTGTGAAACATAATTCTGTAAAATAAACCATATTAATTACCCAGCATTATAATTAACTTGGAAGTCAAATAACCTGGTAACACATTCTTTCCGAGACGGAATTAATATTTCTATACTTACCCTATAAAATATGCTACATACTCTTAAACTGGGATGCAGCCTCCTTTCAAAAGTTTTTTTTTTTTTTTTAATATACCTCATATAGTGGGTAATGATAAACAGAGCAGGTTGAAAAGACCACTTGAGCTCCTAGGTTTACAAACTAAGAAGCATGTACATTTTTTCACATGGGGATGTAAGAAGTGTGGCAATTCTCCAAGCATTTATTCATCATTTAATAAGTGCCAGGCATAACAGACACTACTGGCATTCAACTCTGCATAGTGAGGAAACAGACATGAATAGTATGTGCTGTGGTAGGGAGCCGAAATGTGTTTCCAATACTTACAAACTTCCTTAATCTGCAGTTTATGACATTTCTTGATAGTGAACAATGTCTTTCTTTTCACAGTTAGAGCTGTTGGTTCAAATGGCAATTCTTCTGGAAGATGGAATGACTCTTTACTGTTTGCAGCACTTGGAACTTACAAAATATATTTTACAGTCTCTATTAGTAGGCTCACAGACACAAAAGGGGGCTTGGAATTTTATGGCAACTGATATGAATTAGCATATTCAGAGTTGGAACAAAGAGAGGTCTCCTCACACATAAAGCCCCATATTTTCTCAGTAGATTTTAGATAAAATAGTTCCCTATAAAAGATGTTTTATAGGTGATAAATGCAAGGCATCTTAAGATAAGGAAACAGCATCATGTAGGATGTGAGAATGAATAATTGAAGCAAATACTTGTGGGAAGGGAACCAAAGATGCACTTCACAATTACGGTTATTACCTTATTTCTTTACTATGGAATTCAGACAAGAACCCTTCCACAGTTATGTATCTTTCTTTATCTCTTTGTAATTGATTCATGCCTCACGAAGGTGTTACTCCTTGAATGGATCACCTCATGCCTCCCAACAATGTGACTGAATTTATTCTCTTGGGACTCACACAGAATCCAAACTTGCAGAAGATACTCTTCATTGTCTTTTTGTTCATTTTTCTATTTACTGTTTTGGCCAATCTGCTCATTGTCCTCACCATCTCTCTCAGCCCCACACTTTCTCCTCTTATGTACTTCTTTCTCACCTACTTGTCTTTCATAGATGCCTCGTGCACCTCCATCACCACCCTCAAAATGATCATTGAACTGCTTCACAAGAGGAGAAACACCCCCTTGGTGGTTGCTTGACTCAGCACTTAGTGGAGCACTTCTTGGGAGGATCAGAGACCATCCTCCTCATTGTCATGGCTTTTGACTGTTATGTGGCAATCTGCAAGCCTCTGTACTATATGACCATCATGTCACAGGGGCTCTGCCACTTCCTGGTGGTCATGGCCTGGGTTAGGGTATCCTCCATGCCACTCTGCAGATTCTCTTCATGATCAACTTGCCTTTCTGTGGCCCCAATGTCAATGACCACTTCTTGTGTATCTCTTCCCACTACTGAAACTTGCCTGCAGTGACACCTAAATGCTTGGGAGGTGGTGTTTGCCAGCAGTGGGGCTATGTGCTTGCTCATTTTGTCCATGTTACTTATCTCTTATGTTGTCAATCTGTGCTCCCTCGAATACCATGGCTCTGAAGGACAGCGCAAAGCTCTCTCCACATGTGGCTCCCACTTTACAGTAGTTGCACTGTTTTTTGTGCCCTGCATATTCATCTAATGCATCCTGTGGTAACCTACTCAATAGACAAGTTGGTGACTGTCTTTTTTGCAATCCTCACACCCATGTTAAACCCTATCATTTGCACAGTCAGAAACACAAAGGTGAAAAATGTCATGAGGAATTTGTTGAAGACAAGAATAACTTAGACTGGTCATGATGCCAAGAAATTGAAGACACATAAAAACATATTGGTTAATGTGAAAGAGGATTATCAAACATAGCAGGTAACTGACAAAAAAAAAAAAAAGATGAGAGACTAACATTTATGAGCTTTTAATAGTAACTATAAACTTCACTAGCTGCATTTGGTTGCTTTTCAGGTACTTAACCAAGGATTCAATGTTCATGTATGATATTCATCTTCCAGGATATGCAATGGAAAGAACTGTAAACCTTCAGTTTGATGATTCTAAGGAATGTTTTGCTCCAGGGTCTCACTGCTGTTTTACTAAATCCTTCACACATTTGTTACTTGAGTGAAATGACTGTCCTACAGAATCTTAGCCTCAGAACTTCCTTTATTTTGACTTTGCCTTTGGTGAAGCAAAAAAGAAGAAATCCTAGGATGGCTACATGGGGGTAAGTGGACAGTTGGAGAGTGACAGAACCGCCAACATTATTGCTGTTGTTTGTTACCATGAATCATCCAAAAGAAAAGAGAGGCACCAACAAAATGAAGAAAAGAAAAATTCAAAGATTATCTGTTATTTATTTTCTTGACACAAAAACTAATTCAGACAATTTGAATTTACCTTAAATTTGCTCTTATTTACTCAAATATCCTCATTGTTCTGTTTTCCTCAAATATAAAGGAATTTTTTTTCTTCTTACAAAGACATAAAAAAACATTTGAAGTAACAAGGGTAAACATCCCTTTACTTAATATCATCAAAAATGGTAAGTTTCCAAAGCTGCCATTCCATAAGTGTAATATGTATATTTTTGCATTAAATGATTTTTTAAAATCTATTGGGCATAATCACTTCAATTAGCTGATTTAATCTATGTACTAAATTTATAGTTATAAAAATTACTGTCCCCATTTACGGAGAAGCAAATTGAAGCTAAGAGAGGTTTAGTAATATACTTGCTTTGGTCATACAGAAAGAGTTTAAGCTATAAAATTGAAATCCAGGTCTTCCTAATCTCAATCCTATTCGCTTTCAAATAAACCACAGTTGACTGTACTATGTTTATGTCTATAGAAAAGAAATTCATACTCATCCTTAATAATGTACTTTATCCTTCAAGAAAGATGATGCCAAATTTGCTGCAGCCTTTTCTCATATGTAGCAATATCTTTCACCAATAATTTCCCTCTATAAGCATGAAAAATATAGGGTCATTCTAAATTACTACATAATTTATGATTCAAACCTTCTCTGACTATAATGCTGCAATTTGCATTATTTCTCACAAATATTCCATTTCTCAAATGAGCTCATCATATTAAGCTATTTCCTCCATTACTTGGCCATACAGTAATGCCAGAGCAAGATGCATCTGTTCCTTGGGGTGACTATGTGTTCTAGCTTATGCACAGCTGTCTTGAGTTCATAGAAAACAGAACCTATTAAAGGTCTAGGCCTGGGGCACAATATAATCAGCAGTTAGTCGACTCAAAGGACCAAGCTTGTAATTGTTGGTGAGAAATATCAAGAGATTCTAGACTAAATGACTCATGATTCATTTTGCTTTAAGACTGTTAGGTAAGAGATGAGAATGGACCAGCACTAAGTACAGATGTTTTGAGGAAATGCCATTCCTACTTTATGACAAAAGGAAGGGTTTGAAGAGAGAAACCAAGGGCAATGACTGTGATTTAGAGGAGAAACCAAGCCCTGAAGTGAGGAATGATATGATTAATGAGAAACAAGTTATAAATTGCCAACAGGAAATTTGGAATATGTAGGAACTGAAGGAGAAAATGTAAAGCCATCTGACATTCTCAATAGCTGGAATCTTGCTGTTAAGGAATAATGTTAAGGAATTAGTTATTTCTTTGCACACTATCAACAATCTCACACTATCAACTATCAACTACATTCCTTCTGATTATTTCTGGTACTTTAAAATAAAACAACATAAAAGGAAGTATGTATAGTTTTTCATAAAAATGAATATGATAATTACTATTTGGATCTGATGGGTGCAAATACTTTGGTTTAGTCTGCACATTCAATTCAGTCAAATTAGTAAGGATTATTTAATTGAGGAGAGAAGGTTAATCATTGTTGAAGGTTGATTATCAAGCATACATTTGGTTAGGTTCTTTGCATAGTTTAACACTCTTAAATCTAGTAGCACATATCACTAGATAGCTCTTTAAAATGAGGTGCAGTGGGGTTACACAGCAATCACTAGTCTTTTAGATGCTGCCTCCTTTATTCTTCCACTTCATCTACTGTTTCTCAGCATGATGAGGAATATCCAAACACTGAATAGTTCCTTGACTACACTGTAAAGATTATTCTTGAGCCTATCTTCCCTATTTTGGGGATTTCTGTTTACTTCTCTTCAGGTTTCCCTTGACACCAGCTTCACAGATTACTTATATTCTTTTATTTTCCTTGTGTCAGGGAAAGCCACTTGATACTCTCATTCCCACAGATATATTACCCTTAATAAATATATGTATATTTTAAAAGTGGGATACAATGAGCTCAAAGAATGAATCATTATGGCTGAATTTCAAAGAATGCAACATATGAATGAGAGTGATGTTTGGAGAAAAAATAAGCAGCTCAGCTTAAGCGGGACTAGATACTCTATTTTGGCATAAGAGTAGCACATTGAAGAGCTAAATATTATTTATTTAGGGATTTTCATATCGTTATTCCATACTGTGTTCACATATCTTACTTGAAAATGTAGTCAGAAATGACTCTGTGGTCAATTAAGTTTAGAAAATTTTGACTGATTTCATATATAAAATAAACAATTCTTGGCGCCTTCAGTGTGTCAGACAGTTTTGGGTACTGGGTATAAAATGTTGAAAACTACAGACAAGGGTCAGATTTGTGTGGAATTTAAAATCTGGTGGGAAATAATAAACAAGTAAAAATTAAATATATAATATGATTTTGTTAGTGATAAATATGATAAGAAAAGTTTGATGCAGAAGAGAAAACCTGGAATTTTGTAGTTGTTTGAAATACAGCCAGAACTTTAATTAGGCCCAAGTTTAAAGGATGACATTGTCTTTTCTTTTTTCTACAATTAGGTTTCTTAAATGCATACATTTGTAATGGGGATGATGTCTCTCCCAAGAGGATAACAATTGGCTGTTGGTGAGTGAGCCAATTTTTTTTTTCTTTTTTACATATAAAGCACAGACATATATAAACAACATAAATAGGTATATATTATATTTATGGTATTAAATATTCTGAGAGGTTTGATTAGGAAAAATGTCTAAAAAGACTACTTAAGGTGTGATAAAGTAAAGATGGATGAGAAAGACTGCCCTGACACATCTCTGAATGTTTAGGCAAGAATGTGGAGTAATTTCATAGTTTTAGTAGATGATCCAGTTGTAGAGGTCAATTTATCACCTATGAGGATTATATTCTGTGAACTTGAGAATCTTCTCTCTCAAGAGAGTTCTCAGGCTGTTAAGTCAAATGTGCCAAGGAACCAATTACAATATAACCTGTGAAGTATATTTAAATATAATATATTAGTGTATTATTGAAGGTAGAAAAAGAATGAAGGATATAACCCCAAATATTTCTAAATTTTAAACACATTATTTGAGAACATTATTTGTTATGAATAAGAAAGAATTTAGTTTTATTGTTTTCTGGCTGAGTTACATGTTTTTAATCTTTAATAATGGTAACTATCCTGCAGTCAGATTGACAAAATTTTAATAAAAGTTGAAGGTGAAATGAACACTAGACTGGGGAATTGAAAAAATTCAGTCCTGCTACTTGCTAGGTAGCCAAGAGGCAATCATATTGCCTTTTCTTCATCCATATGAGCAGGTGGATGGATCATCGAGCACCTATTCTCTTATAAAAGGACAGAGCTTATTTTGGGGGCAACTAATTGAATGGTTAATACCACGAGTTGGTTTTGTGCTTCAGAAGATTCAGCTTGGCCTGACTGCAGTGAATCTGTGCCCCTGGGAACCATCTATCACAGTAGAGGTGAATGGGAATTCACTGGCATTGTGATTATTGCATCAGTTAGTAGAGACCCAAACTCAAAGGGATGCAATTGGAATGATGCAAGCCTTCACATTTTCACCACTTTTGAAAATGGCACTCTGTCCACTTTTACCCCAGACTCATTACCCAAAGGAGAACATCTTTTTAATGATTTTTTTTTAAAGATTTTATTTATTTATTCATCTATCCCCCCCTTGCTGCTTGAGCTCGCTGGGTCAGCCAACCACGCTGTGTGGGTGGGCCCGCCCCCACCAGGAGGCCCCGGGAACCGAACCCGGGGAAACGGGAGCCCCACTGATTGAGCCACAGTCGCCTCCCTTAATGATTTTTTTAAAGATGTGAATTGCAAATTATTTTCAAAATAAGTTCAAAATACAACCAAATGACAGTCCCAGTCCCTTGAATGATTTTACAAATAACTTACCTGGCTTGTTTTTTTTTTTTTTTTTCTTGCAACTTCACCTATTTTATTTATTTATTTATTTATTTATTTATTTATTTATTTATTTACTGCTAATATATATTTTTAAAAGATACTTAGATTACATAAATGTTACACAGAGATTATAGGGATTTCCATATGCCCCACCTCCAACACCTCCCACAACCTCCCACGTAAACATCCTACGATAGTGTGGCACATCACCTGCAATGGATATACACATCCTGGGGCTTTGTCATTAAGCAAGGGCAATAGTTCATATTGTAGACCACACTCCCACACAGTTCTGCATTGATGATGATATAAAATGGCATGTATCTGTCATTGCAATGTCACTCAGGTTTTTCCCAAGTCCTGAAAAGTTCCCTATATTACAACGGCTTTTTCCTCCCAAAGCATCCAGTGGCCACTGGCTCCACATTAATGTTGTAATTTCTTCTATTGCTTGATTCACAATGTGTCTATAACAGAATACCAGTAAGTCCACTCTAGTCCATAGCTCTTCCCCCAATCCTGAAGTGTCTGGGATGGTGATGCCCACTCCACCACAAAGTGAGTGGGGGCTTATATCCCATGGATAAGATGGATGGGATTATCCTGCCTCCAGGTGCAGACTCTCTCCATTCCCTGGGATGACCGTTGTCCAACATCATCTTCCCACCAGGTATCCTGAGTGAGTCTTTAAGCTGTAGAGTAGGAGTTGTAGTTCCACTGAGATTCTGGGCCCAGCTGGCATATGGACAGCCCAAAGACTCCACTTTCTGGAAGTACACCTACAAACTCCAGCACCACATATAGGTTTGAATAGAAGGGACAGATGGACCATGTGCAGGGAAGACATATTTGAGTCCAACTCTGTCACTTTCAGGAGCACAGATTCCAAAGTAGGGCTCACTGATAAGGCACCAATCTCCAGAGCTACCCACCATGATATAGGACCCGGGTGTCTCCCCAACCCTCAGGAGACCCACTATTCGTGTTGATATCCACATTGGAAGCCAATGAGGACCACTGGAATGACCTCCCGACTCACTTTGAAGTCTCTTAGCCATATGAACTCATTTGTCATTACCATTTCTGCGTTTTATTTGAGGTATTTTTCCAATTGTATTGCCAGTTGGCACTTGGTAGCAATCCCTCATTGCCAGGGAGGCTCATCCCCAGGAGTCATGTGCCATGCTGGAAGAAAGATAATGCATTTATATGCTGAGTTTGGCTTAGAGAAAGGCCATATTTGAGCAAGAAGGAGGCTCTCAGGAGGCAATCCTTAGGCACCCCATAAAAATAGGCTAAGTTTCAATTTCAA
Source organism: Tolypeutes matacus (assembly GCA_026826555.1). NCBI lineage: Eukaryota > Metazoa > Chordata > Mammalia > Cingulata > Chlamyphoridae > Tolypeutes > Tolypeutes matacus. The sequence goes on from JAKSZT010000536.1 coordinate 290,825, forward strand.
GAACAAACACTCAATAGGCTCATCATCAATAATAAGGGTCCATCAGTGTATCATCCTCCTTTGCCATACACTGCCCCTAAACTTGGGAGACTGTTGCTGCTCCCTTGGAGAATGTGGCAGAGCTCTCCAGGATGGGAATTCAGTATACTCTAATTTATTGAGTGATTCTTCACCCACTGTGACCATGCCCCATGAGCATTTAAACAATTTTATATACCTTTTATGTATGTTCAGGTGAACTTCCTCCCATGCATGCCCCCTCCTTGACACCCCCACAAATAAACATCTCCCACCCCACTTGTAACCCTTCTGTGATCCAAAGCTTCTTTAAAGATGAAGCCAATATATTAGCCAAATACAATGAACAGGAAAATAAAATAATAATGATAAGTTTAAATGTAAGAGATAAAATACATGAAAACTTAAAAAAAAAACTAAAAATAAAAAAAAAGTAAAGGATTGGGATATTAAAATAATGGGAAAAATTAAAAAAAAAATTTTTTTAACATTTTGCCTTTTATCACTGCAATATCTGGTGTCCAGTCTGTACCGTGGCACCTTCTCCCAGTCACTCCCCAGTGTCTCACTATTTTTCATTTAATTTTCAAAAAGTTTTCAGTCACAGCGAAGTCACAAACAGCATACAGGAGACTCTCATATACCCAACCTCCTCTTCCTTTCCTCGCCCCATATTTAAAGCTTTTTGTATATGGATGGTAGCATTGTTATAACTGATATACATATAGTGAAACATAGCTACTAAACATTGTCAATGATTTACACTATGGTTTACATTTTTGACCATACACTTTTATAAATTTGGACATTTACCATGTCCTGTGTCTATCAATGTATAGTAATGAAGAACATTTCCACTGACCACTAAATACCCCCTGTTTGATATATTCTATTCTCACACCCTAACCCCCTTGGACCCATAACAATCCCCTGGCTTGACTCATTTGATGACATGATTCATAGTTACATGCAAGAAGAGGTCTTGACACATTGGTTTGTCCTCCCCCGTTTGGGACTTCCTTTGCTCTTAAGAGATGCCCACCTGTCAATTTCTGAGCAAATTGGTCCTCCCAAAGGTAAGAGTCCATCTCCTTCCCATTCATTGTGTAGGTCTCCATCTACTGATACAACACATTATGACAGGCTGAACACTCACACACTCCTTAGAAGCCTGCTCCAGATGCTCCCTGTCATGAATGACCTCCCCCATCCAACATCCTAAACCAGTGACACTTCCTTGTCTTATTGCCATAAGAACATTCCCACCTTTGTACTTTCAACCTCATACCCACAAATCCTAAGTGTTCACCTGGTTCCTCTCCAATCTCTCCCTCCAATATCCTGGGTATTCTAACCCACCCTTCCCAAGCTACCCACCTGTCAACCCTGCAACAGCAAACCCAATAATATCTCTACCCACCGGTCCAATACCTTCAATACACAACTACACTCTATCACTTTCCCATAGATTACATCCTTATAGGTGATAGCTCACAACTTTCTCTTCTTTTTCTTTTACTTGTAATCCTAACTTTCAGACAAGAGTTCTTGGGGACTGCTCAATTTCCTTAATTCATATCAGTGAGGTCATGTACTGTTCATTCTGCAATGCCTGGCTTGCTTCACTCAAATTAAAGTGTTCAACATTCATCCATGTTATCCCGTGTGTTAGCACTTTATTCCTTCTTACAGCTGAGTAATATTCCATTGCATGTATGTACCACATTTTGTTTATCCATTCATCTGTTGATGGATAACTGGGTTGTTTCCAACTTTTGGCAATAGTGAACAAGGCTGCTATAAACATTGGTGTGCATATATCTGTTCATGTCTTTGCTTTCACTTCTTCTGAGTATATACCCAGCAGTGGAATCTCTGGATCACACGGAAGATCTATAGTTAGTTTTGGGAGGAACCGCCAAACTGTCCTCCACAGTGGCTGAACCATTCCACAAAACCACCAGCAGTGGATGAGGCTCCCATTACTCCACATCCTCTCCAACACTAATAGTCTGCAGTTTTTTTAAATAGCCACCATTCTAATGGGTGTAAGATGGTATCTCATTGTAGTTTTGATTTGCATTTCCCTAATAGCGAGCCATGTCGAGTATTTTTTTCAAGTGCTTTTTAGCCATTTGTATTTCTTCCTTGGAAAAGTGTCTTTTCAGGTCACTTGTCCATTTTTTAATGGCTTATTTGTCTTATTATTTTTGAGGTGTAGGATTTCTTTATATACGCAGGATATTAGGCTCCAATTAGATATATGGTTGCCAAATATATTCTCCCATTGTGTAGGCTGCCCTTTAATTTTCTTGATAACATCTTATGAGGTGAAAAAGTTTTTAATTTTGAGGAGATACCATTTATCTATTTTTTTCTTTTGCTGCTTGTGCTTTGGGTGTGAAGTTCATGAAACCATTTCCTGCTACATGGTCCTGTAGATGCTTCCTTATATTATCTTCCAAGGTCTTTATATTCTTGGCTATTATATTTAGATCTTTAATCCATCTTGAGATGAGTTTTGTATAAGGTGTGAGATGGTGTTCCTCTCTCAAACTTTTGGATATGGATATCCAGTTCTCCAAGCACCACTTGTTGAAGAGGCCATTCTCTCCCAACTGAGTGGGCTTTGTGGCCTTGTCAAATATCAGATGACTGTATATGTGAGGATTTATATCAGAACTCTCAGTTTGGTTCCATTGTTCAGTATGTCTATCCTTCTGCCAAGATGATGCAGTTTTGACCACTGTAGTTTGTAGTATGTTTTAAAGTCAGGTAATGTGATACCTCCAACTTCATTTTTCATTTTCAATATGTCTTTGGTGATTCAGGGCCTCTTTCCCTTCCAAATAAATTTGTAGTTAGTTTTTCCAATTCCTTGAAAAATACAGTGTTGATTTTTTGGGGGATTGCATTAAATTTGTAGATTAGTTTGGGTAGGATAGACATCTTGATGATGCTTAGTCTTCCTATCCATGAACAGGGAATATTCTTCCATTTATTTAAGTCTTCTTTGATTTCCTTTAACAGTGTTTTGTAGTTTTCTGTATATAAGTCCTTTACATCTTCAGTTAAATTTATTCCTAGGTATTAAATTATTTTAGTTACTACTGTAAATGGTATTTTTTCTTTATTTCCTCCTCAGATTGCTCGTTATTGGTGTACAGAAATGCTGCTGATTTTTGAGCATTGATCTTATAGCCTGTGACGTTACTGAACTTCTTTATAAGTTCTAGAAGCTTTGTTGTAGATTTATAAGTCCTTTCTACATATAGGATCATGTCATCTGCAAATAATGACATTTTTATTTCTTCTTTTCCAATTTGGAAACCTTTTATAACTTTTTCTTGCTTCAGTGCTTGAGCAAGTACATTTAAGACAATATTAAATAGGAGTGGTGACAGGTGGCATCCCTGTCTTTTTCCCAATCTCAGAGGGAAGGTTTTTGGATTTCACCATTGAAGATGAAGTTAGCTTTGTGTTTTTCATATATACCCTTTATCATGTTCAGACAGTTTCCTTTTATTCCTGTCTTTTTAAGTGTTTTATCAGGGAAGGGTGTTGTATTTTGTTGAATGGTTTTCTGCATCTATAGAGATGATCATGTGATTTTTTTTTTCTTTCAATCTGTTTATGTGGTGTATTACATTGATTGATTTTCTTATGTTGAACCATCCTTGCATACCCGGGATGAAACCCACTTGGTCATGGTGTATAATTCTTTTATTATGATTTTGAATGTGATTAGCAAGTATTTGGTGAGGATTTTAGCATGTACATTCATTAGAGAAATCGGTATGTAATTTTCCTTTCTTGTGGTGTCTTTATTTGGCTTTGGTATTATGGTAATATTGGCACCGTAGATGAGTTAGTCAATGTTCCTTCTACTTCTAATTTTTTGGAAGAGCTTAAGCAGGACTGGGGTTAGCTCTCTCTGGAATGTTTGGTAGAATTCAGCTGTGAAGCTGTCTGATTCTGGGCTCTTCTTAGTTGGGAGGATTTTGATAACCGAGTCTATGTCTTTACTTGTAATTGGACTGTTGAGTTCATCAAATTCTTCTTTCATCAATTTAGGTTGCTTGTGAGTTTCTAGGAATTTGTCCACTTCCTTAAATTTCCATTCTTGTTGGCGTATTATTTTTCAAATATCTTCATATGATACCCTTTATTTCTGTGGGGTAAGAAGTGATATCCCCTTCCTCATTCCTTATTTTTTGTATTTGTATCTGCTCTCTCTTTTTCTATGTTAGTCTGACTAAGGTTTTGTCAATTTTATTGATCTTCTTGAAGAACCAGCTTTTGGTTTTGTTTATTTTTTCTAGTGCTTTCTTATTTTCTATTCTATTTCATTTTGCTCTAATCTCTGCTATTTCCTTATCTGGGGTTACTTTGTTGTTGTTTTTCCAATTATTCCAGGTGTGGAGTTAGGTCTTCAATTTTAGCTCCTTCTTCTTTAAAATATATGCATTTATGGCTATGAATTCTCCACTCAGTACAGCTTTGGCTGTTTCCCAAAGGTTTTGATATGTTGTGCTGTCATTTTAATTCAAGTTAGTTATTGATTCCTTTTCAGATTTCCTCCTTCACCCACTGTTTGTCTAAGAGTGTTGTTTAACTTCCATATCTTTGTGCCTAATATGTTCTTCTGGCCCTTAGTGATTTCCAATTTCATCCAATGTGGTCAGAGATATTACTTTGTATAATCTCAATCATTCTGAATTCATTGAGAGTTGTTCGGTGGCCTAGCATGTGGTGTAGCATTCTGTGTATGTCTATTAGGTCCAGGTCCTCTAATACGTTATTCAAAGTCTTTGTTTCTTAATGATTCTCTGTCTAGATGTTCTGTCTAATGGTGATAACGGTGTATTAAAGTCCCCCACTATATTTGTAGAGACATTTAGGTCTCCACTTAGTTTTTCCAGTGTTTGCCTCATGTATATTAAGGGACCCTGATTAGGTTCATAAATGTTTATGATTGTTCTCTCTTCTTGAAAGATTACCACTTTTACTAAAATATATTGTCCATCTTCATCTCTTACAATAGTTTTGCATTTAAAGTTTATTTTGTCTGATATTAGGATAGCTACTCCTGCCATTTGTTGGTTATTGCTAGCTTGTAAAATTTTTTTCAGCCATTCACTTTCAGCCTCTTTGTATCCCTGAGTCTAAGGTGTGTTTCTTGTAGACAGCATATAGATGGATCATATTTCCTTATCCATTTGGCCAATCTGTGTCTCTTGACTGGTGAGTTTAATCCATTAACATTGAGTATTATTACTGTCAATTAATTTCTAAAATCAGCCATATTTTCTTTGGGTTTATGTATGTCATATCTTTTTTTTTTTTATTTCTTTTTTCTTTTTTGTTGTTCTTTCGCTCTCCTCCAACTCTCCCCTGTTTTTCATTTCAACTTGCAGAACTTCTTTTACTACTTCTTGAAATGTAGGTTTCTTATTGGCATACTGGTAATCAGGACACATCATCTACCTCAGTGTTCGCAGTATTATATAGTCCCATGTCTTATAAAGTTCATCCAAAGTTTATACTCAATGACTATCAGTTTCATCACAGAGTTATGCTGTCTTCCTCTCAGTCAATTTTAGAAAAGTTCTTTACTTTAAAAAAGACGTATTCTTATGCTTCCTATAATCCTCTATTTTGGACCCTTGACATTGATATAGTATGTTTGTGAACCTTGACACTACATTAAAATATTACTGTTATTTATAGTGCATAAGTGACACTAGCTGTATTTTCTCATGTATCACCATATTAACACCTTGTAGTAGTTATATACATTTCTTCTAGTTCATAGAAGAACATTTTTCTTTTTTTACTATTTTCCATAATCCTCATCCACCACCAAGCTCACTATGTTATACAATCCCCAAATTTTCCTTTAGGTCTCTTTCTATTGACTTCTACATCCTTAGACTACCACTTTTAGCCATGATCACATTTATATACCAGCAGTTATATTACCTGTAATATGTAACATCAATTCTATAATATTCAAACACTTGCAATCAATCTTATTAAAAATTCTACATACATTAAGCATCAGCTTCCCTTTACCAACCCTTGTTCTATCTAGTAGTCAATTTTACTCTAGATTTTAAATCCATGAGTTTACACATTGTAGTTATTGAATATTATTGAAACCATACAATATTTATCCTTTTGTGTTTGGCTTATTTCATTCATCATAATCACCTCAAGTTCATCCATATTGTCATACGCATCCTTATTTCATTTCTTCTTACAGCTGAAAAGCATTCCTTTGTAGGTATACACTATATTTTGTTTTTTCATTCATCAGTTGATGAATACTTGGGTCATTTCCATATTTTAGCATTTGGGAACAATGTTGGTATGAACATTGGTGTGCTAATGTCAGTTGGCATTTCTGCTTTCAGTTCTTCTGAGTATATTCCTGTGGAACTTCATACAGAAGTTCTGTATTTAGCTTCTTGATTTATAAGCAAACTGACTTCCACAGAGGCTGCATCATTCAGCATCCCTATCAATAATGAATTAGTATTTTTACTTCTCCATATCCTCTCCAGCATGTGTAGCTTTCAGAGTTTTTATATAACAGTCTTTATGTAAGGTGTGAAATGATAGTTTTGATCAGCATTTCCCTAACACCTAGTGATGCTGAACATTTCTTCATGTGCTTTTTGGCCATTTGTATTTTCTCTTTGGAAAAAGATGTCAAATCTTTTGCCCATTTTTATATTGACTTGCTTCTTTTTATTATTTAATTGTATGATCTTTTTATATACCCTGGATATCAAATGCTTAACTGATATATGGTTTCCAAATATTTTCTCACATTGAGTGGGCTGTCTTTTCACTGTCTGGACAAAGTCAGTTAAGACAAAAAATATTTAATTATGAGGAGGTTCTATTTATCTAACTTTTTCTTTCATTCCTTGTGCTTTGTGTGGAATGTTTAAGAAAACACCACTTGCCACAAAATCTCGAAATGTTTCCCTACACTATTTTGTAGGCATTTTATGGATCTAACTTTTATATGTAGCTCTTTGGTGCATTTTACATTGATCTTTGTATAAGGTGTGAGATAGGCATCCTCTTTCTTTTGGATATGGTTACTCAGTCCTCCCAGTACCATTTGTTAAATATACTGATAAAGCTAGGTGGCCATGAAAGCCTTGACAAAAATGACTTGACTATAGATATGAGGGCATATTTGTGAACTCTTAATTCTGTTCCATTGGTATATATATGCCTATCATTAAGCCATGCTGTTTTAACTACTGTAACTAATAATATGATTTGTCAGGAACTGAGAGTCCTCCAGTTTTGTTCTTATTTTTAAGATATTTCTGGCTGTATGGGAACATTTCCCCTTACAAATATATTTGATAATTTGATTTTTCAGTTATGCAAAAAGTCTTTTGGGATTTTTATTGGAATTTCATTGAATCTGTAAATCAATTTGGGTAGAAGTGACATCTTAACAAAATTTAGTTTACCAATACATGAACAGGGATTGCCCTTCATATTTTCAGTTCATCTTTGATTTCTTTAAGCAATGTTTTATAGGATTCTAAAACCAGATCCTCTATCTGCTTGGTTGAGTTTCTTCTTAAATATTTGATTCCTTTCATTGTTATTGAAAATGGATTTTTTCCTTACTTTCTTCTCAGATTGCTCCTGAATATTGTATAGAAACACCACCAATATTTGCATTAATTTAGTATCCTGTCACTTTGCTTAACTTCATTCTTTATTAGCTCTAGTAGATTTGTTTTAGTCTTTTGGGACTTTCTAATTATAGGATATCATCAGCAAATGCTGAATGTTTAACTTCTTCCTATCTAATTTGGATAACATATCAATTGCTTGCCAAATTTCTTTCTTGATAAAAATACACCAAAAGGTAGGAATGGAAGGAAGCTTTCTCAACATGGTAATGTGCATATATGAGATACCCACAGCTAGCATGTTACTCAATGGTGAAAGACTGAAATAATTTTTGCTTACATTGGGAACAAGAGAAGGATGGCCACCATCACCACTGTTATTCAATATTGTGCTGGGGGTTCTATCTAGAAAAATTAGGAAAGAAAATGGAAAAAAATTTCATCCAAATAGAAAAAAAAAACAAAGTCCAAATTTGCTTTTCACTGGTGATATGATTCTATATCTTGGAAATCCTTTAAAAAGCCACAAAAAAGCCTCTAGAACTCATAGACAGGTTCACCAAAGTGATGGGATACAAGATTAATATCCAAACTAAGTAGTGTTTCTATACACTACTCTTGAGCAACCTGAGGAGGAAGTCAGAAAAAATTACATTTATATTAGTGACTAAAATAATTAAATATTTAGATATAAACTTAACCAAGTAAATAAAGGACCTGAGTTAAAAAAAAAAAACAAAACTACAAAACATTGCTAAAAGAAACCAAAGAAGACCTAAATCAATAGAAGGATATTCTGTGTTCATGTACTGGAAGACTAAATATCATTAAAGTGTCAATTCTACATAAACTTATTTACAGATTCAATGCAATAAAATCCTGAGAGCCTTTTTCTGCAGAAATGTAAAAAAAAACAATTATCAAATTGATTTGGAAAGGTAAGGATCCCCCAAATGTCAAAAATATATTTAAAAAGAACAAAGTTAGAGGACTCTCACTTCTTGAATTTAAATCATATTACTTAGATACAGTGATAAAACCAACATGGTACTGGCATAAAGACATACATATTGACCAATTGAATCAAATTCAGAATTCTGAAATAGATGCTCACATATGTGGTCAAGTGAGGGTTGAAAAGACTTTCAAGACCCTTCCCCCAATGGGGCCAGAACAATCTATTCAGTAAATTGTACTGGGAAAAAGAAATATCTGAAAAGAAATAAATAAGGCCCATATTTTATACCTTATACAAAAATTAACTTGAAATGTATCAAGGACCTAAATATAAAAGTGAGAAATAAATATAAAACCCCTAGAAGAAAATATAAGGAAAACTCTTCAAGATCTTGTGGTAAGTGATGGTTTCTTAAACCATACTCCCAAAGCAAAAGCAATGGAAGAAAAAATAAATAAATGGGACTTCTTCAAAATTAAACACCTTGGTTCTTCAAAGGACTTTGTCAAGAAGGTAAAAATGCAGCCTACATAAAGGGAGAAAATATTTGGAAACCACCTATCACTTAAGAGTTTGGTGTTCATGTTACATAAGGAAATCACACAACTCAACAACAAAAAGACAAACAACCCAATTTAAAACTGGGCAAGATACATGAATGAGCATTTTTTTCCAAAAAGGAAATATAAATTTCCAAAAGTACATGAAAAATATCCAATATCACTAGCTTTTAGAGAAATGCTGATCAAAACTACAATTAGGTACCATTTCACACCTTATAGAATAGCCATTACTTAAAAGCAGAAAACTATGCATGCTGGAGGGAATGTAGAGAAATAGGAATACTCATTCACTGTTGGTGGGGATGTATAATGGTGTAGCCTCTGTGGAAGACAGTTAAATGGTACATCTAGAAGCTAAATACAGACCTGCAATGTGATCCAGCTATCCTGTTACTAGGAATATATTCAGGAGAATGGAAAGAAAGGACATGAGCTGACATATGCACATTGATGTTCATAGAAGCATATTCACAATTTCTAAATACTTGAAACAGCCCAAGTGTCCATCAACTGATGAATGGAAAAACAAGATGTGATATATATATATATATACACACAATGGAATACTATTCAGTTGTAAGAAGAAATGAAATCAGGATGTATGTTACAACATGGATGAAGCTTGAGGACAGTACAGTGAGTGAAATAAGCCAGTTACAAAAGGAAAAATATTGTATCGTCCCACTATTATGAAATAAATAGGATGAGTAAACACACAGAAGTGATATCTAGAGCATAGGTTAGTAGGAAATAAAATGTTTGTCGAGATTGGGAACTGATGCATTTTGTGTTTAGAATTTTTAATAAGGTCTATTGTAAAAGTGTGGAAATTAATGGAGCTAATGGCAACACATTATAGTGTGCATAACTGACATAGCTGATTTATAAATGTTGTTGCTGAAAGGGGTAGCCTATGGATATGAATGTCAATTGAAAGTTATCTAGAAAATAATCTAGGGACTGTAACATAGTCATTTTGGTGGTGGATGAAGATTGGGATTAACAAAATAAATATGTGTGTTCACTTACAAAGTGTTAAGAATATGGTGATACACAGGAATGTTACAACAAATGTAAATTATGGATGATAGTTAACAGTAATATTGTAATATTTTTGCAGCAATGTCAAAGAAAATATGTCAATTCTAAGGGAAAAGAATGTGGGATAAGTGAGTAAGGCATTTTTCTTTTTCGAGTAATAAAAATCTTATAAAATTGACTGAGGTGATGTCTGCACAACTCTGTAAAGAAAATCAGAGGCACTGAGTATAGATTTTGAAAGGATTTTACAAAAGATGGGACTATATAACACAATGAATCCTGTGGTGGAAGATGGACTGTAGTTAACAGAACAAGTACAAAAATATTCTCTCCTGAACTATAATATATAACAGTAATGCAGGGTATTAATCAGGTGGGTTGGGGGAAAATACAGCAAATTTAAGATATAGGCCATAGTCAGTAATAATTTTTTGATAATGCTCTTTCATAGTTTTTTAACAAATGTTTCACAGCATTGCAAGGTGTTGGTAGTGGGGTGACATATGGGAGCCCTATATGATAATATGCATGTTTGTTTTGTAAGTTCACATTTTCTACTATACACTTATTGTTAATTATGTTAATTAAGAATGATAAACTTCAATAAAATTTTTCCCTAAAAAGAAAATCTGTTGTCTTTTGTCAAAAGCCTTTTCTGCATCAAGATGATCAAGTTATTTACCTTCTTCAGTTTATTAAAGTGTTGTATTACACTGGTTTATTTTCTTATGTTGAACTACCCTTGCATGCCTGGGATAAAAACCTCTTGATCATAATGTATATTTCTTTAAATATGCTGTTGGATTCGATAAGCACATATTTTGTTGAGGATTTTTCATCTATATTCATTAGGGAAATACATCTGTAATTTTCTTTTTTCATAGTATCTTTATCTGGCTTTGAGATTAGGGTGATATTGACTACTAGTTAGTATATTCTGGTAATTTCAATTAAATTTAATCAGCACACACCACTCAGAACTGAGTGGGAGAGAGTGTGGTCTACAGTGTGAACTGTGGTCTATGGTTGGTGGCAAGGCTCCAGGATGTGTAAGTTTGTTGGGGTTGGTGGGCCACACTGTGGGAGATGTTTGTGTGGGATGTGGTGGGAGGTGTGGGAGGTGGGTGGCGTGGGAATCCCAGTGGGTTCCGTGTAGTATTTTGGGTAATCTGAGCACCTCTTAAAATATATGTATATATATATATATATATATATATAAATAGCATTTTTGTAAGCAAATACACATATATGCATATATATTTATATATCATTTTACAAATGTTTGTATGTATTGTGAGAATTTTGATTTTTACCCATAATAAAAAAAAAAAAAGAATAAATACAAATGGCAAAGGAACATGAGAAAATGTTCAGCATCACTAGTGATTAGGGAAATGTAAATCAAAACTACAATGAGATTTCATTTCACACCTATTAGACTGGCAACTATTAAAAAGTCAGAAAACTAAATGTTGGAGAGGATGTGGAGAGATAGGAATGCTTATTCACTCTTGGTAAGAATGTGGGATGGTATAGCCACTGTGGAGGATGGTTTGGCAGATCCTAATGAAGTTGAATATAGACTTGCTGGGTTGCTAGGTATATACCCAGAAGAACTGAGAGCAGTGACATGAATAGATATCTCCATATTGATATTTATAGCAGCATTATTCACGATAGCCAAAAGTTGGAAACAATCAGGTGTATATCAACTGATGAATGGATAAACAAAATTGGAGTATACATGCCATGAAATATTATGCAGCTGTAAGAAGAAATGAAGTCGTGGAGCATATGACAACATGGGTGAACCTGCAGGATATTATGTTGAGTGAAGCAAGCCAGAAGCAAAAGGACAAATACTGTATGATTGCCTTACTATGAACAAATAATGTGAAATATAAATATATTATGTGAAATGTATTATGTGGAGTAGAAATGGGTAGAAATGCATATATATAAGACCACTTTTCTTTGAAGCTGAACAAATGTAAGTTAATACTACAAAATGTTAATATCAGACAAAAAAAGAAAAAAGCATTATACTAAGTGAAGGAGACCAGACACAGAGTTCTATGTATTATATGATTCCATTTTTAAGAAATGTAAATATTAATCAATTTATAAAGATGAAAGATAAATGGTTATATAGATCTGAGGAAGGAATGCTAAGGGATGTGGAGTCTTTCTTTTTGGAGTAATGAAATTGTTCTAAAATTTTTGAGATGATGAATGTACAACATTGTGATTATACTAAAAGTCATTGATTGTGCACTTTGGATAGAATAGCCAGAAACACCAGCTATGTACACTGGAGGAAGCATAGAGAGATTGAGAGTTGAGGAATTTTCTTGTTTGTTTGTCTGTTTTTTTGTTTATTATTATTGAAATAATGAAAATGCTCTAATAATGATTGAAGTGATGAATTCACAACTATGTAATTATACCAAATACCATTGATTGTACACTTTGAATGAATTGTATGCTTTATTAATATGTTTCAATAAAATTGATTTGTTTAAAAAATAAATAAATAAATAAATAAATTCAGTTGAGGGTCCTCTGGGGGAAAAAAAAGATTTAATCTAAAAATCATTTCTCAGTTACACTAGCCATATTTCAAGGGAATATATAAAATGATTTTCAAAGATATATAGAATATTTCTAAAACAAAGGGCAGTTCATTAACCAACTCAGAAGAAATAGAACAAAATCAATAACTTTGAGGCATTCTGCATGCACCACACTCATGTCCCCTTCTCTCACACCCAGACATAAATAACTCTCTTATTTTTGTGATTATCATTCATTTGCTGATTATTAAAGGTTAATTTTAAAATTCCCCAAACAATATATTCAATTTCTGATATATTTTCTACTTGTTTCATTTGTGCCATGGCAGTTCATATTTGTTTATTGAAGTTTTCTCCTATGCCAACTGCTAACTGTGTTACATGTTTAACAGGAAACCTCACATTTATTTTATTTTATTACTCCCCATGAAAAGCCCTACCAGGTATTTAAAGGTTGAATATCTAGGCAAAAGTTTTTCTGGAGCTATATACCAGTAAGAGGACTGGAATGCAAGTCCATCCATCTCCAAATCACAATCTTAAATATCTTACTTTACAACACCTTTTATAATGTCTGAAATTCTACTTTGAATTATTCATTCATTTAAGTTCATATAGCTTGTTAAATGGAATTCCTGTGATTTTCAAATTCCTCTGTAGTATGTTATACAGATGTAAAGAGTTAACTTAAATAACATAGATATCACTCCTAAAATGTATTATTACTTAAAACTTCACTGGTGTTATTGTAAATAACAGGGGACACATATTTAAAGTATATGTGTAAAAGAAGTCTGAGTGTTGCCTCAGTTTCTCTAGACCTAATTTGATTGATATCACAAGACCCGCAGGGACAAGCCTGGACAGAGCACACCAGAGTAAGGGCCACAATCAAGTCTTCATGCATTCAAAGATTTATGTCATCTCTAGGTTCCCACTCCTCAACATGAAAAGAAAACCAGGGATCATTACACAACTGAGGAGAGGCTCTATAAAGGTAAAAACTAATCCAAGAATACAATAGAATGTAGTATTTATTGATCTCAGAAAATTAACCTAAACATAAATCTATTTTTGGAAAGATGAGGGTAGATGAAGTTTCTCTTAAATGGTGGGGTGTAGGAGGGATGAAAAAGAGAGACAAGCATGCGTTTGCAAACAGAAATATGAACCCACAATAGTCAGACAATGCAGTTAGGAGTGGGAAATTCTGCAGAAGGAGGAATGGGGGCTGAGGCTAGAAAAGGAGTTTTGCTGTTTGTCACAATAAACATTATAAATTATTTTTATACTCTTGGCATGGATAATTTGGTTACAATTTAAAAGAAATAAAGAATGAAAATAGTACAGAGTGAAATCATACAAAGTAGGTGGTTTGATAAAAGATACTGATTTGTATCTGCATCAATACTGCAGGAAACTTCCCCTCATCCCTTGCAAACACATTCACATAAAAAAAGAACAGAAAAGAGCCTCATTTCATAGGTTTTCCTAGTTGTTTAAAAATTAACAATTGCTGTTGTTAATTTTTAATCTGATGAAAGTAAAGATACAGAGATAGACATAGAAAACTGTATAGAGAAAGCCTTGGGGGTCCCTTAGACCCCCTCCTCCCATCAAATGCCCTCCTAAGTTTCCTCATTGTCTTTTTTTTTTTATTGTGGGTAAAAATCAAAATTTTCACAATACATACCAATATTTGTAAAATGATATATAAATATATATGCATATATGTGCATTTGCTTACAAAAATGTTATATATATATTAAGAGGTGCTTAGATTACCCAAAATATTACACGGAACCCACTGGGATTCCCATGTTGCCCACCTCCCACACCTCCCACCACATCCCACACAAACATCTCTCCCTAGTTCCCAAACATGTGACTACCCAACTTGATTCCTTACTTGGATGTCTGTCTTTGCCTGCCAAGGGTACACCTCCTCCATCTCAATGACACACATCCCTGTCTAGTAAGGAGAATTTATTTAGCATCAGCATCACATTGCCATTTGGAAGAGGGCAGATCTCCAACCCAGTGTTCATAGCACAGGGCACAGGGATGAGGAAGGAACTTCTAAGTCCATCAGGGAGGCTGTTTAAGCACAGGAGTTGTAGTTCCTACCCTCCTCCACTGCCTATATTCCACCCCTCTGAATCCATGTCCCATATCTAAGACCATGGGTTCCATGGTGGCAGTAAACAAACCTCAGCAAACCCCTTTCTTTTTTTTATAAGCATAATGAATATTTCCTCTTGTTTGTCTTTATTTAATAAAGTGAAGTGTTCCTGGGTCAAGGTCTAGAAAAAGATAGGAATACAGAAATAGGAATCATTATTCAGGGTTGTTTATGTCCTGTGTTTGTCTAGTTGAAAAAGAAGCAAAGAGGCTGATAATTGCATTTGACAACACTAAGCTTTTATTGACACACATGCCAAAGCCCAGAGTCAACAAGAGTAAAATTTGATAATCCACCCAATTCTTTTTGTTGGGACCCTGATAGATTATTCTTTGGATATAAGTGTAAAGAAAAAGTAAGAGTACCTAAAAACTCAATTCTTCAAATTAGATGAAATTTGTCCTGGATGATGTCCACAGGGACTGGAAGAAGCAAACTAAAGTTCCCTCTGAAAGAGATTAGCACCACCCTTGGCCTCACATCATCTGTATAGTTTTGAAATATAATGTCAGACATAATAAAAAAATGACAAGGTAAAAAGGGAAACAAGATAATATGAGTTAGAAGCAGCAAAATCACACTTTGGGAACTCCATATGCTGGCATATTAGGTGGAGAATGTAAAATAACAGAACTTATTATATTCAAAGACATAAAAGATAAACTTAAAATTATAATAGTGTACTGGAAAGTTTAAAAAGTTACAAAGAAGAATATATATATACACACAAAAAAAACTAAAAAATTAAAAACACAATTGAATAATGAAGAACTCAGTGAATAAGAAAAATATATCAGAAGAGAGAATGATGAACTAGAAGAATAAGCTTGAAAAATATCAAAAATGAAACCTGAGAAAAATAATGGAAAATATTGAAGAGAGTTTATGAATGATAGAATAATAGGAAATATAATGAGAAGTTACAACATATATTTCCATGGAAGTGCTAGAAGAAGACTAAACAGAGAGAGGGCAGAAGCTATATTTGAAGAGATCATGTCTAACAATTGTCAAAAATTGATGAAACACTGATTTATAGACTCAACAAAACCCAGAAGGAAAAATCAAAATAAATGCACATGTAGGCATATTGAAAACTTATAAAAAAATCTTAAAACTAGCTAGGAAATAAGGGTATTACCAGTAAAGATTTAAAAGTTGAAGAGCTGCCTACTAACACCAACAGGGGAAGATAGAAGACAATGGAATAAGATCTTGACACTGCTATTAGAAAGTAACTGCCAAAGTAGAATTCTATACTTAAAAAGTTCATCAAGATGAAGTAAAACAAACCCTTTTCCAGACAAGTAAAAACTGAGAAAGTTTGCCAGCAGCAACTAATTTTAAAAGAAATGTGAAAGGGCCTTCTTCAGGCAGAAAGAAATAATCCCAGATGGTGGGTTCAAGATTCAAGATGGATTGAAAAACAATAATTGTTAATTAAACTCATTGAATAGTGAATAGATAAAGTAATAGTAATGATATCTGTTAGTTAGAACATTAATAAAATATTAAAACATGATAACATATTTCATAATTTGTGTAAATGGATCTAAAGTGTTTTAAAATGCATTATCTTAAAGTCAATAAAGAATAATTGTCAGATTTGATAAGGCAAGCAAAAATATTGTAACTTCTCAGTTAATATCTAAAAGAATATTAAAATAGTGCATCTCATCCAAATAAATAGAAGAGATAAGTTGAACAAAAATAATCAGTCCAAAAGAAAGCATTCAGGAAGAAATAAAGAAAATAGAACAGAAAACACAAGTAGTACATGAAAAAAAAGGCAGATTTAAATGAGCATTTATATGGAATTTTATGAATTATATTGAATTATATTTAATATACTTATAATTAACATTTATAATTAATGAATATAAATGTTCCTCTTAAACAATTAAAATTGTCAGGTGGATTAAAAACAATTTTATCCATACAGATATAAGAAAGACACCTAAGACATACAGAAAAGTGTAAAATGTGGAAAACAATATAACGTAAAACTTTAAAACTAGTAAATTTTATTTCACTTTGACAATATTAAATAAAACATACTAAGGAAAATACTAGAAATTGAGTGCCCTTTCATAATGATAAAAAGGTATGAATTCCCTGGAAAGCACAGCATTTTTTTCAGAAATCATGAGATAAAACAATCAAGCTCCTCATCCCACCCCTCCTGCTTGGTGACCAAGGCAGCAGGGGCCATGGCACTTGCCTCTGCCATCTCCACCCCGGCTCATTTCCAGGCCTGCGACGTTGGCGGGGAGGGGGACAGTAGTTTGGAGACGCATGCCCCTGTTTTGGAGAAGATACCACGTTGAATGAATAAAGATTGAACTTTTTTACAGATGCCTTTGTAAAATATGTGGAATGGTGCTATGGTTTGAATCACAAAGGATTTCAAAATTTGAGGTGAAATGGAGTGGAGTACTGGACAAAAATAGATTTTGTAACCTCTATGTCATGATTTTTGGCTCCCCAGTTGTGGCCCAGTCTCACTGTGTGGGGAAAGTTCATGCTAAAAATCTGAAGCACTTAATGGGCCAATATGATCAGATTTCTCCACCAAGATCTCAGCCTGATAAGGAGAATCCCTTGTCAACCTAATGAAACATTCAAAGAAAACATATGACTGTTTTCAAGACGAACTTGAAGATTATATTAAAGTGCAGAAAGCAAGAGGCTTAGAGCCAAAGACTTGTTTCAGAAAGATGAGAGAGGACTATTTAGAAACCTATGGGCACAAAGAAGAGTTTTACTCCAGACCCAGATATAAAATGTTTGAGCAAAGACTCCCGTCTGAAACTGTCCAGATTTACCGAAGATCATACAGTATTTCACAAATAGTGGAAAAAGGTTTACCTCAGTGGCTTCCAGCTCATGACATCAGACTGAGACCATACTCTCTGAGTTACTGTCAGCTCCCCAGAGACTACTCAGGAAAACCAGTACCCCTGAACGTTAGTCAGCAAGAATACAATCGTGACTCATATAGTGTAGAATCTGGAGTTCACAAACACCTCTCCTTAGAAAACAGTGCCAGTTCCCATCAAGGCAGTCATAAACAGACACATCAGAAGAGAAAAAGGCACCAGGAAGAAGAGAGAGAAAACCCAGAGGAGGAGCAGCTCATGCGGAAGAGTAAAATATGTTATGAGAAAATAGATTTAGACAAACACAAGAGTATCCAAAGAAATAAAGCAGAGGTGGAAACAGTAAGTGACAGTACAGAAAAGCTTAAGAGTTGAAAGGAGAAAAAAAGCCGAGATGTAGCTTCTAAGAAAGAGGAACTTAAGTGTAGAAAAGAGAAAAAAGAACAAGGCCAAGAAAGGACAGAGGAGGAAATTTGGGACCAGTCTATCCTCAGATTTTGAAGCTATTTATTTGGTTCTTCCAAAGTTGAATTGAAAAAAGTAGTTGAAGGAGTCGATTTCATGATGTATGTGTGATCACTTTTCTAATGTGAACATGTACTTCAACCTCTAACAAAGGCCAAGTGAACAGAAAGTATTTAATATGTTTGCTCCCCAAGATGGAAATTACTTTTCCTCATTTTCTAGAAGTATTATTACATTTTTCTTTCATGTAATGTAATTTCCCTTAATGAGAGTGGCTCTACTTTTATTCACCAAATTGCTATGATAGTGGAATTGCTTTCCCTTGGAAGGTCATTTATTATAAATTGGAGGATTAATAGGCTTTGCAGAATCTGTTTGTTGATTTTTTTTTTTTAGTTTGGGTGGGATATTTTTATGTTTGTTGACTTTCTCTATGAAGCAATTTAGACAAATTATTTTTTCTTTGTTAAATCTAACTTGAACTATATTTTCTAGGTTGGAAAGTGGAAAATCAGATACATTATAATAAATTTAGATTACATATAGTTTTAAAAGTTATCAAAGAATCCTGATACAAAATCAGTTTATATTCTGTAAACATTTATAATAAAGTTCTAATTTCTAAAAAAAAAAGGAAAGAAAAACACAATCAGGCATACCATACATTATTCCACCATCGATACCTTACATTATTGTGACACATTTGTTACAAATGATGAAGGAACATCATTATAATATTACTGCTTCTGCTATCTGTAGTCTATAGAGTATATATGATGTATTTTTTCCACAAACCATCCTATTATTAACACCTTGTTTGTATATTTGTTATAGTTCATGAGAATTATATTTGTGTAATTATATATATATAATTATACTGTTAACCACAGTCCACCATTCACCATGGGGTTCACTGTGTTATATGGTTCTCTGCCTTGTACAATTGATCCAGAATTTACATTCAGTGGCTCTCAGTGTCATCATAGAGGTGTGCTGTCATCAGCTCTGAAAACAGCATTTAAAAATGTGTACACAATGAATAGCATTGCTTTTGAAAAGTGAGGAAGTACAATAAGTCACAGATTTGAGGAATTTTTTTTTACTACTCTCAACTACTGATAGAATAAGCAGAGAAAATGTAATGAAGATATTCAATATTTGATCACTATGAATAGTAAATTTAACTTAATGCACAATATACAGAACAGCACAGTATACCGAGTTCCCATTTATCTAATTTTTCTTTTGTTGACTGTGCTTTGGGTATAAGGTCCAAGAAACCACCACCTAATACAAGATCTTGAAGATGTTTCCCTACATTTTCTTCTGTAGTTTTACGTATCTGGCTTTTTTATTTAGGACTTTGATCCATTTTGAGTTGATTCTTTAATAGGGAGTGATATAAGAGTCCTCTTTCATTCTTTTGATTATAGATATCCAGTTCTCCCAACACCATTTTTGAAGAAACTATTTTGTCCTGTTAACATGGACTTGGTAGGTTTGTCAGAAACCAGCTGGCTATAGAAAAAAGGGTTGGTTTCTGGACTCTCAATTCTATTCCTCTGACGGATTTGCCTATCTTTATGCCAGTACCATGATGTTTTGACCACTGTAGCTTTGTAATATGTTTTAATATCAGGCAGAGAAATTCCTCCCATGCCTCTCCTATTTTAGAATGCTTTTGGCTATTTGGGTGAACATTCCCATCCAAATAAATTTGGAAATTGACTACTTCTAATTCTGTAATATAGGCTGTTGTTATTTTGATTGGTATTGCATTGAATCTATAAATTAATTTGGATAATATTGACATCCTCACAATATTTATTATTCCAATCCATGAACACAGAATGTCTTTCCATTTGTGTGGAAAAGTCTTTTTAAATTTAGATCTTTTAAAATTTCTTTTAGCATTGCTTTGTAGTTTTCTGAATATAGGTCCGGTAAATTTTTGGATAAAAGAATTTCTAGGTATTTGAGTCTTTTTGTTGCTATTGTAAATGGAATTTCCCCCCTGATTTCCTCTGTAGACTGTTCAGTACTAGTGTACACAAACATTACTGATTTTTGCGTGTTGATCTTGTATCCCACTACTTTGCTGAATTCAGTTATTAGCTCAAGTAACTTTGTCATGGATACTTCAGAATCTAACAATTACAGGATCATGTCATCTGCAAACAGTGAGTGTTTTACTTTCTGTTTTCCTATTTGGATGTCTTTAATATGTTTTCTTCTCTAATTGCCCCAACCAGAACTTCTAATACAATACTGAATAGCAATGGTGACAGTGGGCATACCTGTCTTCTTCCCGATCTTAGAAGGAAAGCTTTCAACCTTTCCCCATTGAGTACGTTGCTGGCTGTGAGTTTTTAATATAAGCCTTTTATTAGATTTTGTATTTTACTTCGATTCCTATCTTTTGAAGTGTTTTAATCAAAAAAGGATGTTGGATTTTGTCACATGCCTTTTCTATGTCAATTGAGATGAACATGTGGATTTTTTCCTTCATTTTTTAAGGTGATGTATTTCATTGATTGATTTTTTTTTTATGTTGAACCACCCTTGCATACCAGGAATTAATTCCCCTTCGTCTTGATGTATAAGTCCCCTGATATGCTGTTGGATTTGTTTTGCAAGTATTTTGTTGAGAATTTTGCATCTATGTTCATTAGAGAGATTCATCTAATTTTCTTATAATTTCTATATCTGTCTTTGGTATTAGGGTGATGTTGGCTTCATAAAATGTGTTGGGTAATTTTCCTTCCTCTTTAAATTTTTGGAAAACTTTACACAGGATTGGTGCTAATTCTTTTGAAAATGCTTGGTTCAATTCACCTGTGAAACCATCTGGTCCTGGAGTTTTCATTGCAGGAAGGGTTTTGATGACGGGTTGAATCTCTTTAAATGTGATCGGTTTGTTAAGTTCTTGTATTTCTTGTAGTGTCAGTGTGGGTTGTGCTTTCTAGGAATTTGTCCATTTCCTCCAGGTTGTCTAGTGTGTTGACATACAGTTTCTTATAGTATCCTCTTATGATCCTCTTTATTTCTTTGGGTTAAGTATTAACTACCCCCCTATCATTTCTGATTGTGTTTGTTTGCCTCTTCACTCTTTTTCCTTTGTTATTCTTAGCTAATGCTTTGTCAATTTTCTTGATCTTCTCAAAGAACCAGCTTTTGGTTTTGTTGATTTTCTCTATTGTTTTTTTTTTTTGTTGTTGTTGTTCTCAATTTCATTTACTTCTGCTTTAATGTTTATTATTTCTTCATTCAGTTGGTTTTGGGATTGGTTTGGTGTTCTTTTTCAGATTTTCTACTTGTTCAGATAAATCTTTGAGTTTAGCTCTCTCTTGTATTTTAATATAAGTGTTTAGGACAATAAATTTCCCTCTCAAGACTGCCTTTACTGTATCTGATAAGTTTGATAAGTTGTGTTCTTGTTTTCATTTGCCCAATATATTTACTGATTACACTTTCTTCTATGACCCACTGATTATTTAGGAATGTGTTGTTCATTCTCCACTCATTTGCAAATTTAATTTTTTCCTGTCTATTATTGATTTACAGTTTCATTCCATTATGATCTGAGAAGGTGCTTTGTATAATTTCAATCTTTTTATATTTATTGAGAGTGCATTGTGCCCTAACATGGGTCTATCCTGGAGAATGATCCATGGACACTTGCGAATGTATAACCTGCTGAGTTTGGATTCAGCATTCTGTTAGGTCTAACTCATTTATCATATTGTTCTAGTTCTATGTTTCCTTGTTGATAGTCTGTCTAGTTGTTCTATCTAATGACGTGAGTGGGGTGTTGAAGTCTCCTGTGATTATTGCAGAGATGTGTATTTCTCCCTTCAAATTTGCCAGAGTTTTTCTCATGTATTTTGGGACACGCTGGTTAGGTGCGTAGATGTTTATGACTGTTATATCTTCTTGGTGTATTGTCCCTTTAATTAATATATATATAAGGGCCTGCTGTATCTCTTATAACATTTTTGCATTTTGCATCTGTCTCTTCCAATAATAGTATAGCTACCCCTGCTCATTTTTGGCTACTATTTGCATGGCATATATTTTTCCAACCTTTCTCTGTCAGCTGATTTATATCCCTGGGTCTAAGATGAGTTTCTTGTAAGCAGTATATAGATGGCTCATGTTTTCTTAATACATATTTTTATTTATTTTTAAAAGATACTTAGATTACATAACTTGTTACATAAAACAATATAAGGGATTTCCATTTTCCCCCTCCCCAGACCTCCCACTTTTCCCCACATTAACAACTTCTTTCATTGCTGTGATTCATTCATTGCAATTGATGAACACGTTTTGAAGCATTGCCACTAAGCATGAACTATAATTTACATTATGTGAGTGGGAGAGAGGGTAGTTTACATTCTCTCCCACTCAGTTCTGTGGTGTGGGCTATGGCAGGATACATAATGGCCTGTATCTGTCACTACAATGTCATCCAGGTTGATTCCAAGTCCTGAAAATGCCCCCATATTACACCTCTTTTTCCTTCTCCCTGCCGTCAGCACCTCCACTGGCCACTATCTCCACATCAATGATAAAATTTCTTCCATTATTAGAATCACAATAAATCTATAATAGAACACCTGTAAGTCTACTCTAGCTCATATTTTATTTAACAATCCTGTGGGTTCTGGGATAGTGATGCCTACTCCACCTCTAACTGAGAGGGGACTTCAATCTCATATGGCTGATGGATGGGATTCTCTTGCCTGCAGTTGTAGACACTCTCGGTTCCTTGGTGTGGTCGTTGTCCATCCTCACCTCCCCATCAGCTGTCCTGGGTTAGTCCAATGAACTGGAGAGGAGGTGCTTCAACTTCTCTGTGGTTCAGGGCCCAGCCAACATGTGGACAGTTCAGAGATTTAAGTCTACTGGATGTACACCTACCAACTCCAGTATTAACTATAGATTCGAACAAAAGGGATAGAAGAGGCATGTGTAAAGAAGTCACACCTGAGCCCAACTCTGTCACATTCAGGGGCCCAACCTCCAAAGTAGGGCCCCCTGGCAAGTCACCAAACTCTGGAGCCATCCACCATGACCACAGGACCTGGGTGTCTCTGGAGCCTTCAGGAGCCCCACTGTTTGGAGTAGTGTCCACTTTTGCCTTCTACAAGATTATGCTGTGTAGTGCATAAGTGTTACCTCTCTGTTGACCTCCTGACACATTTTGAGGTCTCCTAGCCATATAAACTCATTTGTCTTTAATTTTTCCCCCTTTTATTCAAGGTCTTTTCCATTTGTATCACCAGCCAGTGCTTGGTGTAATCCCTCAGTGCCAACGAGGCTCACCACCGGGAGTCATGTGCCTCACTGGAAGGAAGTTAATGCATCCACATGCTGAATTTTGCTCAGAGAGAGGAGATGGCTCGTTTTTTTTTTTTTAAATCCATTCTGTCAGCCTGTATCTTTTGATTGGGAAGTTTTATCCATTCACATTCAATGATATTACTGTTAATATATTATTTACTTTCAACATTTTATTCTTTGGATTTCATATACCATATCATATTTTTGTCTTTTTTACTATTTGTTTATCTTTTCTCTATTCTTTCTTTTATGCTCTCCCCCAATATTCTCTCTCCTGATTTTTTTATTTCAGTTCTAAGTCTTCCATTAATATTTCCTGCAAGTTTGGGTTCTTTTTTTGGAAGCTCTCTTAGTTTCTGTTTCTTTGTAAATATTTTTATACTCACCTTCATATTTGAAGGACAATTTTGTTGGATAAAGAATTCTCAGCTGGCAGTTTTTCTCTTTCAGTATCCTAACTGTGACATACCACTGTCTTCTTGCCTCCACGGTTTGTGAAGAGAAATCCATGCTAAGTCTTAATGGGCATCCCTTGTATGTGATGGTTTGCTTCTCCCTTGTTCCTCTCAGAATTCTCTATTTTTCTTTGACATTCTGAGTAGTATATGTCTTGGATTAGGTCTATTCAGATTTATTTTGAATTGGGTACAGTGTGCTTCTTGGACATGTAATTTAATTTCTTTCCTGAGAGTTGGGAAATTTTCAGGTATTATTTCCACAATTACTCTTTCTCCTCCTTTCCCCTTTTCTTCTCCTTCTCGAACTCCTATGACACATATGTTGTGTTTCATGTTGTCATTCAACTCTCTGAGCCCTGCTCAATTTTTTCCATTCTTTTCTCTCTCTTTTCTTTTCTCTCTTCAATTTCAGCTGTTCTGTCTTCTATATCACTTATTCTTTCTTTTATCATTTCGAGTATGCTGTTGTATGACTCTAATGTGTCTTTTATCTCACTTATTGTATATGAGAATTCTAATGTGTCTTTAGTATGGGAAAGGGTGCCAGCAGCAGCTGTTGCTGCTTTCAAGTCACAGTTCTTTTGCTGAGATTCCCCTCCTTTGTCCCTCTCTCCTCTGGTCAGTTTCCAGGCTTTGCCAAGTGTCCTAAACCCTAGATATTTTCCAAGACTCTTTCTGTCTGTCCTCTAGCTATTTTTCTGGAAGAAAAGAGAGTCTTGTTTCTTTGTAGTCTATGATTTTCCTGGAAGTCTACTGAGTGCATCTTGACACTGGTTTGTGTTTTTCTAAGCTGTCTCTAAGATTCACAGGTTAATCATAACTGTTTGAGTGATTCATTCATCTGCTACTAATGATAATATTTGTATTACCAGATATTTGATTACTTCATTTTTGTTTCCATTCTTGTTAAGAATTCTAAGAAAAGATGATTACACCTAAGTTAAATTTCTCTTAGTCTACATATTCCCTTTTCATCAAGTTATCTATATGTACTTTTATTTCTCCTTTATTCGTTACTTTACAATATCCTTATCAATGAGGGTCCAGCTTTTATGAGACCTTAAAGAGGAATGGTATTTCCCCAAGTAAAAGAGAAGGAAATGAGTACAAGTTAGAATGTTAGCATAGGATGGTTTACCATTTATCTCGAACATCCCTTTAGGTCTGAAGATTCTTTGTCACCTTTTTATCTTGTATTTACTAGAATCCTATGTTGTCTTGATTCTTATAATATTCTTTCAATGTTTCTGGTCACTCAGGGCTTCATTTCCTGAAACACTGAATATTTTCATCTCTATAATTGGAAGTCTTTCTTCTTTCTTATGGCAAAGTATTTTCTGATTGCACTTCATGACCCTATTCTTTCAACTGTCTGGCCAATGTTTCCTTGATTTTGTTTATATGGGTTCCCTTCATAATTCTCATCTCATTTCCTAAAATTGTACATAATTCAATTTGTTATACTGATGAAAAAGTATATATTTCCAGATAAATATTGTGTTCATTAGAGCAATAACAAAATCTGACAGTCAACAAATAATCTTATTAGTTCCATTAAACAAAATGGAATCTAGTCAATTAATATTTCTAACTATCATTAGTGATGTTTAAAACCATTCCATGCATACATTAATTGTCTTAAATTTCACCTTATGAATGAATTTATGAATGTATGAGTCTATGAATTTAGTCATAATTTAAAATGAATTTTTCCCATATGTCAATTTTTCCCCAGGTAGTTGTACCCACAAACAGAAAAAATGTATATATAATTTTCTAAGATAGATAGATCAGTGCAAGAAGACAAAGCTCTAGCCCTATTCTGCCTTTTTAGCATTTGAATGTGGGAATACTTATAGAAATCAAGCATTTGTTTCTTCACATGAAAAGAAAGGAAAAGGATGCAATCACTGTCTTAAATGCCTTTTTTGAAGAAAAGAGATCAAGGGGAGTGCTCTTTAAACATCTGAAATTTAATATGCAAAACTGATAACACCAGTGAATCTATAATTCGAGGCAGGCTTAAGCCCTGGACCCCCAGCCTCAACAGCAACCTCTGTGTTGGCTGCTTTCTGGAGAATGTTCTCTGATGTTCAATGGATTTTCTCCCTGGGGCCATGTTTTTTTCATATTCCAAACCATAAATTCATGTCAGCATGGTGACTGAAATAAAATGTGGTGGATAATATTTACTTTTCATATTTTATATGTAAAATCACCCTACCTGGATGCATACTTACCAAAGTTGGCAAAATTTATCTATCTATCTATCTATCTATCTATCTATCTATCTATCTATCTATCTATCTATCTATTAGTCTATCTATCTATCTATTCTGCTGACTTGGTTCTAGTTCACTCTTATTATATTTTAGATTCCTGAGATACCTTCACCCTAGGCCT
This sequence comes from Tolypeutes matacus, assembly GCA_026826555.1. Taxonomy (NCBI): domain Eukaryota; kingdom Metazoa; phylum Chordata; class Mammalia; order Cingulata; family Chlamyphoridae; genus Tolypeutes; species Tolypeutes matacus. The sequence goes on from JAKSZT010000536.1 coordinate 317,381, forward strand.
ATGTTGGACATTCTTGTTTTTTTGATAATGAAATAGTATCATTTTCAAAATATAGAGACATGAGACCTCTTTCAGAAAATTGTTTCTAATAAAACAATGTATTTTCCACCTGTGCTTTGATTTTAAAGATTTCTTTTTATTCAAGGTAGAAGAATGTATTTTTAAAGGTTCTCATGATTGGGAGGAGAAAGGAGTAAGTGACATAAGGTTAAAAATTAAATGTCCAGATAGATTTGTTTGTACACTTTCCAAAGTTTTCAGCCATTTTCTTCTCATAGAATTTAAAATCTATACTGTAAGTATATAAATAATATTTGAATTTAATAGTGATCATGAACTATTGTATATTAAAACCCAAGGATAGATAGGGGCCAAGATGATGGCAGAGAAAGGAGGCTCTAAGAATCAGCTCATCTTACAGTGCAGTTAGTAATCAGCCAGATATATCTACATCACCAGTTTGGATTTAGATTCCTGAGATACCAGGAGATCATCCAGCAAAATCCTTTGAAGAACATAAGGAGGAGACTGCCCATCTGAAGTGAATATTTGGGAATATATCACTCCAAGCCATGGAGGCCAGTGCCTATCCCCCAATGGTGGTGCAAGCCACCTTGGGAGCTAGTCCCTGGCTGGAGTTGGAAGCTACATTTCCAAAAAATGGAAGAGGAAGAGATGGTTGGGCACTTATTTCATCTACTGATTGGTAAATTTGGCTGGCTAAAGTCCAGTCCTAAGAACAGCTAAAGTTTGAAAATATCCAAGTCAGAAAGAGGCTGATAGCCTCCATTTTAACTGCCCCCACAATGAGGGGAAGCCAGGCTGATCACAGTGAAAGTAGGGACTGGCTTTTTTCCACCTACATTGAATTGCAGTCCAAGGCTAAGCTGCAGTCCTACCTATGGCAGGGAGGAAGCTGGGGGGATCTGCATCAAACTCTCTGGACAACCTCATATACATTTGGCCCAAATAAACTACATTATTGGACACATTTGTGACTCCATCCCCATCTCTGACAGAGCAGGATGAGGTACAGTGCTCCCTTACACTTTCAGGGCAACTGCAGCCACTTTCAGCCTACATGGGCTAGACTGTTGGACACATCACCCTTGACAGATAAAGCTATTATGAATAAGGAAAATTACAGTCTCATTTCCCTAATGAAAATAAATGCAAAAGTCCTCAACAAAATTCTTGCTAATAGAATCCAACAACACATTAAAAGAATTATTGATTTTGATCAAGTGTGTTTTATCCCAGGCATGAAAGGTTGGTTCAACATGTTGGTTTCATCATGAGATCAGGAAAAAAACAAAGATGCCCACTGTTACCACTGTTTTTCAATATAGTGCTAGTAGTTCTAGCTACAGCAATCAGGCAAGATAAAGAATTAAAATGCATCCAAATTGGAAAGGAAAAAGTAAAACTTTCACTATTCACACATATGACCCTATACTTCGAAAATCCTGTAAAATGTACATGAACCTACCATTCCGCAGAGTGGTAGGGTAAAAGACTAATATGCAAAAATCAGTAGTGTTTCTATATTCTAGTAATAAGCAATCTCAGGAGGAATTCAGGAAAAAATTTCCTTTTATAGTAGTGGCAAAATTAATCAAATATTCAGGAATAGATCTAACCAAGGACATAAAGCACTTGCATTCTGAAAACTACAATGAATTGCTAAAATAAATCATAGAAGTCCTAAATAAATGAAAGAACATTTGGTGTTCATGGATGGAAAAAGTAAATATCATTAAGATGTCAATTCTACCCAAATTGGCATACAGATTCAATGCAATCCTAATAAAAATTTCAACAGCCTTTTGTGCAGAAATGGAAAGCTGAGTTATCAAATTTATTTGGAAGGGTAAGTTGCCTCAAATAGTCAGAAGCATCTTAAAACTAAGAACAAAATTGGAGGACTCTCATTTTCATACTTAAATCATATTACCTAGCTACAGTGGTAAAAACAGGATGGTACTGGGATAAACATAGACATATAGAGCAATGGAGCCAAATTGATGCTTCAGAAACAGACCCTAACATCTATGGTAAAGTGATTTTTGACAAGGCTATCAAACCTACCCAGCTGGGGCAGGACTGTTCAACATATGTTGCTGGGAGAACTGGATATCCATATCCAAAGGAAAGGAAAAGGACACCTACCTCAAACTTTACAAAAATTCACTCAAAATGGATCAAAGACCTAAATATAAAAGTAAGAAATATAAAACTCTACCAGAAAATATAGGGAAACATCTTCAGAATCTGGTGGTAGTTGATGGTTTATGTTAAATGTTACATCAAAATATGAGCAAGAACAACAAAAAAAATGGATAAATGGGACTTCCTCAAACTTAAATTTTCTTCTTTAAAGAACTGTCAAGAATGTGAAATGTCAAGCCACTCAAAATGGAGAACATATTTGGAAACCGTATGTCTTATAACGGTTTGATTTCCAAATTATATAAAGAGATCATATAACTCAATGATAAAAGAGCAATAAATCCAATTAATGAATGGGCAAAAGAATTGAGTAGACATTTTTTTCCAAAGAGGAAATAGAAATGGCCAAAAAAGCACATGAAAACCTATTCAATATCACTAGCTTTAAAGGAAATACAAATGAAACTACAATCTCAGACCTCATAGAATAGCCATTACTAAAAAAAAAAAAAAAAACCCAGTAAACAATAAATGCTGAAGGGATTTTGGAGAGATAGAAACACTCCTTCACTGTTTGTGGGAATATAGAAGGTGCAGACTCTAGGGGAAAATGTTTAGTGAATCTTCAGGAAGCTAAAAATAGAACTGCCATATGATCTAGCAATTCTTCTACTAGGAATATATCCAAAAGAATTGAAAACTGGCACAGACATTTGCACACCAATTAACATAGCATTTTCATTCACAATTGCCAAAAGATGGAAACAACCCAAGTGCCCATCAACTGATGAAGTCTATTCTGCTATTGGAAGAAATAAAATTGGGAAACATGATAATATGGGTGAACCTTGATGAGGACTTTATGCTAAATGAAATAAGCCTGATACAAAAGAACAAATATTGTGTCTCTCACTAATATGAACCAAATATGAAGGATCAACACATGGACTTAAAACCTAAACTATACATTACTAGGAAACAGGATGAGGACTGAGAAGGGGTTCCAATGATTAATATACATCGAATTTTCTATTAGCTTGACTGTAAAAGTGTGAAAATGGATAGAGTTCATCATAACATATTTTAGTGAGTATAACTAATACAGCTGGTTTATAAATGGGATTGTGGCAAAAGATGTAGTCTAGGGATGTAAATGTCAAATGAATAAAATCTAGAGAATAATCTAGGAACTGAGTAATTTAGTAAACCTGGAGTTGGATGAAGATTGTGGTTAATAATATAAATACAAAATATTCCTTTATGAACTAAAACAAATGTATGTCATGATTACATGGTGGTAAGATGCATGGAAAAAGCAATGTAACTTTTGGACTATAATTAACAGCAATATTGTGATCAGTGTCAAAGAAGGTCCTATATCAATGCTAAGGGCCAATATTAGGGGTTATGGATTTTTTCTTTTTGACTAAAGGAAACATTCAGCCAATAACTGTATAACTCCGTGATGAAAGTGAAAGCCAACGAGTGTATACTTTGTAAAGCATGTACAAGGCATGGGACTGTATAACACAGTGAACCATGTGGTGGAAGATGGACTGTGGTTAACAGTACAAAGATGAGAGTGTTCTCTCATGAACTATAACAAATGTACCATAATAATAATATGGGGTGTATGAAAATATATACCAAATGTAACCTATAGACCATAGTTAGTGGTAATAATCTGATCATGTTCTTTCATAATCTGTAACAAATATTTTAAATCAATGAAAAGTGCTGGTAGAGGGGAGATGAATGTGAATTCTGCACATATTATATGATTAATTTGTAATCTCACAACTTCTCTAATAATTTTTTTTTAAAAGAAGGAAAAAAGAAAATAAATTCAGCAAGAAAAAATCCAGGGATATGCAAACCAAAATAGTTTATAAGTTATCTTCACTATATATTGATATGTATTTGTGTTCTACCAATTTCATTTGTTTAATCCATGTACACAATCTCCTGGTCCCAAATTTTCTTTATTGGCACAGTGGATATCATGATAAATAAATGAGTATTCAAGTAAATTATCTTGTGGAGAATTGTACAGAAGTTACAGACTTAAGAAAAGGATTTCTTCATTAAAGAAATGATGTTATTGACAAGAGGAATTGGAGAGAGGATTAGAAACCTAAGGAAAATGTGGAAACTAGAAATATGAAAATGGGAAAATATATGTACCCACCACCCCAAACAGTGTGATGGAATATCCAGTTCCTTAAAGTATGTCATTTAATAGGGAACATACCGAAAGAGTTGATTGGAGTTCCCAATTCATGGCTCAAATGGGCATAAATTAAGAATATGTTATGGCAAACCACAACAATTACTGTATACATCTAAAACTAAAAATCTTTAATGCTTAAGATGATTTGGGGAAGCGGCTGTGGCTCAATCAGTAGGGCTCCCGTTTACCATATGGGAGGCCCCGGGTTCAGTTCCCAGGGCCTCCTGGTGAAGGCAAGCCTGCCCGCACGGCGTGGTTAGCTGACCCAGCGAGCACAAGCAGCAAGGGGGGGATAAATGAATAAATAAATAAAATCTTAAAAAAAAAAAAAAAAAGATGATTTGATAACGAATTTTGGCACACAGTATATCACTTCTTTTCTTTCAAATGCCTGTCAGCTGAGAGGAATTGTGTTCAATACTAACAAATGGAAGAAGAGACAGCCACAAAACACACCTCTAGAGACCTGTGCTGGGGAAACAATAAAGAGTGCATCCTTTTCAATACTTGCTTTTTTATGATCTTGGCCAGTTATACAAATAGATATGAATTCTGAACTGCCATGGCAGTTCTGTGGGGCTTCTTGGAGCTTTATCAATTTTGTTATCATCACAGTGAAGGATGACTGGTTTTGGTTAATATTCAGAGACTCTCAGTCCTGTGTGCAAACATCTGTTTCTATTGAGTTGTTAAAGCACCTTGAAACTTGTTTTCTTTTTTAAAAAAAATTATTGAAATTCATTTAACAAACAAATTCTTGATAAAGTTTCACAAACTGAAATCACTGCAACAGGCACCCTGTTTAGGAAACACATTAAAAACACCTCCCAAAATATGCTGTGCTGCCATTTACTTTATAACCTCAAAATTAACCCTTCCCATAACGCTTGTGAACCCAGATTCATTATGTTAACTAAATAATGAATTTGCAAAATATATGCTTTTTTGCTTTTGGCTATCACTGTTTCACATAATGTCTGTGCAATCCATTCCAAACTTTTTATGGATTTGTGGACTACATATACACATTATGAAAGAACATGTCTCCTATTTATCCATTCTACTGTTAACAGGCATACGTGAACAGCATTAGATATAGCAATTATAAATAGTGCTGTTATGAATACTCTTGTCCATGCATTTGGAGACCATATGGAAGAATTTCTGATGGGCATGACCCAGGAGTCACATTGTCTGACTATGTTTATCATTAATATAAACTTCCAAAACTTTTGTAGAGAGATTGTCCAAATGCAAGCACTACCAATTCATACGAGAGTTCTGACATAAAGTCAAACTCTTTGTAATAGAACTTCAGTGCTTTTGTTGCTCAAGTTAACAGAAACATGGAAGAGTTTTAAAGCCAAGCAATTTGATAATGTCATATATCATCTCAAAATAACTATAAAAGCTGTTGCTCATGGAATACCAATGAAACAGTCTCTTTCAGTGTTGATCACTATGAAATTTACAATGGATTCTTCCTTCAAGGTTTCAGGGCATTTATTGTAGAGATCTCTGACTGTGGACTTCCAGATGGGCAGTAGAAATTACCCTTAGCGTTGTTGCTGCTCATCATCATGATTTGAATGATCTCTGCAAAATGAGGCTTATTGAACAGCAAAAAGTCCAAGTCAACTAAATAGCAGCTATGATAGGATCCCCCAATTAGAAAGTGTACATCTCCTGTACTCTGCACATCATAGCAGAGTGTGTGGGTGAAGGAGGGGACAGGGACACCCTGAAGAACCACTGCTGCATCAACTTTCAATAGCATGCACAATATGGCCCATTATAAAAGTTCATGACACTTAAAGAAAAGTCATGCATTCTGAGAGGACACACTCTATCCATATGTTAAAGGAAATGTATCATTGAATACCTGCTAGCAGCCCTGTTATCTAAACTTGTAACCTCACATGACAAGGGGAAATAGGTTGCTGTTTTATTTTGTTTTGTTTTTACCCTTAGTATACTTCAATACTTCCCACTGCAGTTACATGTAGGAAAAAAAATGTCCCAAATGACAAAGGTGAATATCAAACCAACTCTAAAAATTTCCTCTATGACTTCCATGAGTCCTGGAGATTTCTGAATTTGAAAGTATTTAAGGGTGTGAATGACACAAAAAACTGGCTCCAATACTGGTTCTAGTGTGGCCAGCCGAGAAAATGATGAGTCTTTTCTTTTTACTACTCTGTGGCTCTCCTTATTACAGTATCCACCATCCATTCAGCCCTGGAACTGTTCATGAAGTCATAACTGCCCTTCAAGTAAAGGCACATGGCTACATCATCCCTTTCCTGGTCAGAATGTTCATGAGACAGTCCTGCCTTGGACAGCATTGAAAGCATTAATGAAATGAGGGCCTGCCCAAGTTAAGACTCCTTTATCCTTTCTATTGTCCTCAGGAACATTAGGGTGTGAAAGGGTAGAAAAGATCCACTACGATGCCATGTTTGGGGATGGAATTAGTAGCAAAGCATCAGTCATTTTCATTGAGGTGCCTTGGAAGAAAGAAGCACAGCAACAGGAAGCTGTGCCAAAAAAGCCATAAAAGGAACACAAAGAACTACCAAGGAGAGACAAAGCAGGGGACAGGGCTGGCCCAACCACAGGGCAATGTGCTTTTGATTAACAAAACAAGGCACTGACAAAGCAGAATTGGATTGGATCAGTACAGAAAAACTGCCAACATTATAGGACAAATGGTGGTCCCTCTAAGTAAGAAATTAAGGTCCCATTACCCTCCATAATACAGTAGAAGAAAGAGAAATAACATACCTGGAAAGGCTTGCAACTCTGCAGAGCTGACCAGATGTAGCACCAGATGTAGCCCAGATGTAGCACCAGAGCACCAGATGTAGCCCAGGAAAGAGATACATAGGGGTTGTTAAGGCCTCCTTGTGCATGGTCCAGGATGTTAAGGAAAACAATTCTGGTGGTGAGCATGATGAATCAGATAAGAAGGATGCTCCACAATACCTGTACCCTCATCTTACCTGATAAATAAAAGAATGCTTAGGGATTGAGACAAGGAAATAGTGGGTCCCTGCCAGGGATCAGAAATCTTATGTCCCCATTAGAGTGGATGGAGAAAGGTGGGATGTAAACCATATTGGGTCTCTTAGGTATAGGTGCATAAGTGGTGAAAATCCCAGGCCTCTTTAGAGAAAGCAATAAAATGGATGACAAAACTCATTCCTACAGATGGTATGGCTTTGTTCTTGGAGGAAACTGCAAAACTCAAAGGATATGAGTTTTGTCATAGACAAAAGCAATTACAGACACATATTCTGGATATAGGAATGCAATTCTCATGTATAATGTTGCAGTTGGAACCACTGTTGTAAATGTGGAGAAACACCTCTGGAAATTGTTTAGATCTTTGACTGGACTCCAATTAGATCTAGGTTCATGGTTTACTGCACAAGTGACCCCACAATAGATATACTCCCACCCACCAGCAAAAGGGTGAGAGGACACTGGAACAAAAAACAGATAGCAACAACATAAAGGTTATCAGGAAGAACTTATTGGGTGGTGACCCCATCTAAAGGTATTTTGCACCGTAGAGTTCACTGTTAAGAAAAAAACGGTGGTGGAATGTATGTTGGGAAATATTAAGCTCTGAGGAAGTGGAGGCTCAAGGATTTTCCTGTTTAGGTTACAAATACAAAATCCCATTCTCAGTATACTCAACTGCTCTTACCATTCCCCTACTGGAGTGCACTCCCCAAGGGTGGTTTGTGGTCTGATCTGCAGTGGTATTATGGGAAAGTTTCCCTGTTTCTAAATTGGAGTTGATGCAGTTCCCTTCCCACTGAAAATTGTACACTCTGAAAAGTGTACACTCTGAATATTGGCATTCTTAAGACTGAACACTCCCTATACATTCACGGTGATTTCATGTCCTTCTTTGGTGTGATATCCATGTTCTTGTTGGCAAAAGTTTCTTTGCAATAAAATACCAAATGTATGGAATGACCGATTCTGGATTCTGGGGAATTCCCTATGCAATGAAACCACAATTCTCTATGACTGATGTGTTTTATTTAATTTAAATATTTTCCTTTTTAATTCCTTTCTAAATTTTAATAACAATATTAAATTGTATTTTAGAGTCTTTATGAATCATAAGACTACTTCTAATGTGTGTTAATTTTTCCATGATTATTTTCATCCTTGCCATGAACTTACAATATTAAGATAATAATTAAGAATCATAATTTGTGTTCTAATGTTTGAATTAACATTCAAAGTTATTTTCTGATTGATTCAAATCTGTGTTTACAAAGGCATTAAAAACAAAACTAAAATTCAGCCAACATATTACATTGTCAATAACAATATTTGTTGCTTACATATATGCAAGTACTAAACTATTGAATTAATTTCAGTTCATATTACTTCTAAAAGAAATCATCATTCAATATAGCCAGGTTACTTCATAATTCTAACTTGTTATACATAACCTCAATGGTAAGTCTTCTTCAAAATTCTTGACTCTGCTGAATTGTGTGCTAACAGGTCCATATAAAGTATTTCATTTTGCACTATGAATTTCCTAACGTGAAATCCACCTGAAGATTTTCTTTAATTGACTTTAGGACTGTTGTTTCCTCAACATAAGCATATTAATGTTAAGGAATAAGTGATAACTAATACATGACCTCATTCAGGGATTTAATATATTGTGACTTCTCACTTTCCCTACAAGTGTTGTTGTATGAATAAATGACTTTGTGTGGTTTTTCTTGAGTAACATCTCCAGCATGAATTGTCTGGCACTTCCTCCAGGAGCTTCATCCTCTGGTTAAGGCTTGTCTATCATTTGGAGACAGTGGATGAAGGCTCTTCTATTTTCATTAAATTTATATTATGAGTTCTCTCCTGTTGTAAAACATCAGACCATCTACTAAAGGCTTTGCTATATAGGCAACATATCAATTCTCTCCAATATGAATTGGCTTACATTGATGAAGTCAGGATGACAAAAATTTCTACAGATTAATTGTAATGTGTTTATTCAGTGTTTGACTTTTATAGTATATCAACGGTTAACACAAGGGCTAGAATTTCTTACATATTCAAAACATTTATATTATGAGTTCTCTCATCTAGTCTAGGCCAGAACATTGACTAAAATCTTACCTATGCATAGCATTCATAGGGTTTCTCTACAGTGTGAGCTCTTACATGTTGTCTCAGGACAGGACAATAAGTGAAAGCTTTCCCACATAAGTTACATTCATAGTGTTTCTCTCTTGTGTTATTTCTCTCATCCTGTCTCAGTACAGAATATTAGTGAAGAGTTTTCCACATAGATGACATTTATCGGGTTTCTCTCCAGTGTGAGTCCTCTAATGTTGTCTAAGTCTGCAATTACAGGTGAAGACTTTCCCACATAGATGACATTTATAAGGTTTCATTCCAGTGTGAGTTCTTTCATGTCTTCTCAAAACAAAACATTGAGTGAAGAGTTTCCCACATAGAGGACATTCATAGTGTTTCTCTCCAGTGTGAGTCTTTCTGACATAAATGACATTTATAAGGCTTCTTTCCATTGTGAGATCTCTCACGTTGTCTCAGGGCAGAATATCAAGTGAAGGCTTCCCAACAGAGATGACATTCATATGGTTTCTTCCCAATGTGAGTTCCATTGTGCTGGTAGGCCAGAGCATTGAATAAATGATTTAACAATTAGATGACATTGATATGATTAACTTATATTGGAAATATGATTTTGTTGACTATAATGTGACAAGCCACTGAAGGCTTTTCCAAATAGATTGCTGAATATGAGTTTCTTTCCCTTGTGAGTTAACACACATTGAGTCAATCCAGTTCTCTGAGTAAAATCTTCTAGCAATTGGCTACATGTAGTACAATTCTTGCATATGAGACTTCTGCTTCTGATAAGTAGAGGAGAAACCATAAAGTTTCTCCAAAAATTGCATTTATATTCATATGAATTCTATATTCATATGACATGATGGTAGATGTGTCTTTTCTGAAAATATGTTGCATGGAGAGTATTTCTTGTTGTTTTAAAGGCTAGTTTCCCTGCCTAAAACAACTGAAAAACTTACTTGCTAAGCTAGCATTAGGGAAATGAAAATGTTAAGAGTCTCAAACAGCCTTATAATTGTTTCAAATATGACACTTATCTGGAAATGAATATCAAATTAAAGGATACTCTAGATAGTAGAAAACCTTATGAAACAGTGACAATTAGAATGTGTTTTCAAGGTTTTAATAATATTAAATAATATTATTTAATAATTTTATAAGAAAAAATATTAGAATGATTTCATGTTGAGGAGGTATAGAGAGGAAAAACCACCTAAGAGGAAGACCAGGGGAAGAGCCATTAAGTTGAAGTTTAAATTCAATAGCACATAAATATCCATTTCCTCAAAGCCACAGACACTGGAATATAAATTAATATGTGCACAGAACAGTGACCAATCTGAGGGAAATGTAACCATTTATGACACCTACATTTTAGGAAAATGACTCATTTAAGGAAATCTGCATTTGATATGTTCAATAACCTAGTTATACCTGAGCAGGCTCCTCCTTTTCATGAAGCACAGGTTCCTAGAGTTCACTTGAATTCAGGTTTTGTAAAAATCCAACTCCTTCTCTCCAGAGTTACTCTCCTTGTTCCAACTAGGAATGTCCATCTAATTGGAAGACTTGAAGTCCTGGTTGTGGGCAAAAGTTAATGAAATCTTCAGTTCTGAGCAGTTAACAGGGTATTATCAAGTCCAGGGAAGGTGTCTGATTTAGTTTCCTCATCTACTTAAGCAAATTACCATGGAAAGGGTTGGCTTTAGCAATGAAAATTTGTTAAGTTATGGTTTTGAGGCTAAGAAAATGTCCAAATCAAGGCATCATCAAAGTAATGCTTTCTCCAAAAGACTGGCATTCTTTGGCTGCTGGTGACCCTTGGTCCATAGCTTGTCACATTGCAAAGCATGGCAATGTCTGTCTCCTTTTCTCTATATTCTTCTGGGTTTCTCTGGATTCAGCTTCTTTCTTCTGATGGCTCTCTGTGTGTCTAAATTTTATTTTCTTATAAAATATTCCAGTATCAGGATTCAGTTACACCTGAATGCTGTGGGACACACCTAATCTAAAGTAACTACATGAAAAGGTCTTACTTACAACGTGTTTACAGCCACTGAAATACATTAGACTGAAGAACATGTTTTTCTGGGATACATACAACTTCAAACTACCACATTCGAGGTCCAAACTATCAGGAATTTCCACAGATCCTTCCTAGATATCAGCACCTCAAATCCTGACTTTATAAAACAGTGACAATTAGAATTCTCTGGCAACTTGCTTAACAGAAGTTCAGAATTTTCCAAACCACAATTTCTGGTTTCTTTGGCCCCAGGAGTACAGTTTTCAGTTCATCCCATTCCTTCCATATATTATTATGAGCTTACAGAGAAAACAGGTTGCACTTCCACACTAAACTTGGAAATTGCCCTAAGGAAATATACATGTGCACCACTCTCAAAGTCCACTTTCTATCCAAAATCATCAGAACTCAATCATGTCAAGTACTGTGCCAATTTCAAACAAGGATCACCATTCCTCCAGTTTCTGATATTAAAGTCATCATTTCCTCCAAAGTCATCATCAAATGTATCTTTAGAATCCATATTTCTACCAATGGTCTCTTCAATGCAATCTAGGGCTTTTCTATCAGGAAACCCATAATTATTCCAGCCTCAACCCATTACTCAATTCCAAAGCTTTTCCCACATTTTTGGTATTTCCAATAGCAGCACCCCAGTCACCTGGTTCCAAAATTCATTTTAGTTCCTTAGGCTGCTTCAGCAAATATCATGAACTGGGTTGACTGAAACAATGGAAATTTATTAGCTTATGGTTTTGAGGCTATGAAATATTCAAATCCAGGCATTATCAAGGCAGTACTTTATCCCCCATACTGTGGTGTTCTGGGGCTGGCTGCTGTCAACCCTTGGTCCTTAACTTGTCACATAACAAGGCACATGGTGGCATCTCCTGTTCTCTTACATCTCTTTAGGATTTCATTGATTTACATTTCTTACTTCATATGGCTTCATCTCTGTCTGAATTTTATTTTCTCATAAAGGACTCTAGCGTTAAGACTCATCCTGTCTTAGGTGTGACACACCCTAATCAAAGTAACCTCATCAAATCTTCCTATATCCTACATACAATGGTTTGACATGCACAGGAATGGATTAGATTTAAGAATATGTTTTTCTGAGGTACATACAGCTTTAAACCACTACAATGACTAAAGAATAAACTAAACATTAAAGGTCAACCAAAGAAAAAACACCTGGAAGACAGAATACTGAAAATTTTTCAACAACAAAGTGTTAACTCAAATTTCTGCCCAAATACAGTGAGGACCTCTAATTATTGATGCCTTAGTTCAAAGAGATACTGCAGAACGATCTATATTTTCAAACAAAGAGAATTTTTGTTTCTACTACATTATTTTCAGAAAGAATCCAGCTTAGGTTCCCTCAAGCCATATTATATGAAAAAAGATATGCCTGTTGTTTTTATTACCATAGTCTGAAGTCACATGAATTCCCTGGAGCATAATAATTATTAAGGACATATACAGGGAAGCAGATGTGTCTCAGGTGATTGGGCTCCCATCTACCATATGGGAGGTCCAGTGTTCAGTTCCCAAGTGCCCTTGGTGAAAAGCAAATTGGGGTGCATGGTGAGCTGGCCCAAATGGAGAACTGGCCCATGCAGAGTGATGGCCTATGCAGAGTGCTGGCCCATGTGGAGTGTTGGCCTACAAAGAGTGTTGACCAGTGTAGAAACCTGGCTGCACAAGATGGCACAACAAAAAGAGACACATGAAGAGAGACAATGAGATGCAGCTGATCAGGGAGCTGAAGTGGCAGAAGATATTGAGCAGCCTCACTCCACTCCAGAGGATCCCAGGATCAGTTCCTGGTGCCACCTAAAGAGAAGACTAGTAGACACAGAAGAGTGCACCAAGAGCAGACATTGAGTGCAAAAACAAGGAGGAGAAATAAATAAATAAATAAATATTTTTTAAAAGGACATATACCATATAGTTTTTTATCTTTCAGGAAATATGCACTGAATTCCCAACAGTGCTATGTGTGTTGCATATTGAGTAGAAGAAAAACATAAAATCTGTGTTCAAGAAGATTACCATCTAGTGGGGTGGAAATTAGATACAAATAGTAAGTAAAGAAAAAGATTTTTTATAGGAAGTTGTACATGTTTTAAAATAATATAAAATGTATTATCCATAGAAAGTATATAAAATAAAATAAATAAAAATATAAAAAATATTGACAAGCAATTCTTTTTGAATCTTAAGAAAATAGAAGAGTTCATAGAAAGATAGGTAAATTTTAGAGACTCTCATATTGAGACCAAATGACAAGTTTTCTCTGGTATCACATCTCTAAACAGTTTTCTCTGAGATGAACCCAGCAGGGCCCACTCTTCCTGAGTAAAGTTGATAATTAGATCTTTCAAGTTTACTAACTCCTAAAAGTATCACAACATTCAGGTTCAGAAAGGGCCATATCTACAAATGTCCAGAGTAGAATGTTAGAGAGCAACACTGAGGAAGTGGTAACTTTTTACAGAAATCTCAAACTGAGTTTGAATTTCAAATCAGATCATTCTCAGTGCTGAATAGTCATCTGCATTTCACACACAGAAACATATACACATACTAAATATTTAAAATTTTCTTATAAGAGGATTGTGTGAAGATGGCAATGGACTAACATGCAGAGGTGAATGCTCTTGCAAAAACAATGGAGAAAGAGCCAAAATCTGTCTGAGGGACTTGCCTTGGGTGTCAGCAGGCCAGAACAGTGCTACACAATTCCCAGGAGAGTACGGCACAGAGAATCAAAGAAGCCAAAATGTCAAATGTGAGTTACCAAATCCCTGTGGTGACCAGGAAGGTCTCCCCTCCCGCACCCAAGATATTAAGCTAGGGTGAAACACCTGGCTTATTACAGCCCATTGAAAGGGGACCAGACATTTCCTCCAAGTCAGCTAATTCAAGACAGATGCGAGGGGAGGTCAGGGGCTTTTCTTCAGTGGATTCAGCCAGCAGGGCCTGCTTTGAATTTCCAATCTGAATATTCAACAAAGGAACACAGGAAAACCAAGACTGAAACACCTCCATGTAAAGGTACACTGATTAGCATCATCTGCTGATGGTTCTCGAAATTGCATGGACAAAAACTATTCATGCTCTCTATATCTAGCCCTGAGTGAAAATCTGTGCCTCACTAGTGAGTCACTGGCCTGATTTTGAAAACTTAAGATGGGCAATTTTGAAGACTGAGAATAAGATGAATCAAATATCAAAGAGGAGCTGTGAATAAAAATAATAGTGAAGAGAGATAAATTGTCCTTCAGAGTAAATTCACCAACATATTCAGATGCCTATACATCAGCAAAAAATTACAAGCCATACTAAAGAAGGAAGAGATGGTCCATCCAAAAGAACCACCCAACTATCTTGAAGAGATACAAGATTTAAGACAATTAATCAGTGATAAACACACAATTCTCCTAAATCACTTCAAAGAATTAAAAACATATATTACTAAAGAAAGGATATTAAGAAGACACTGGGAAAGCATAAAGAACAATTTGAAAGCCTGCAAATTAAAGTAACAGACCTGATGTGAATGAAAGACGTGATGGATGAGACTAAAAATATGGGCATCACAGAAGGAGAAGAAAAGGTAAAGGAAACATAAGGAGTGTTGAAGGAAATAATGGCTGAAAACATCCCAACCCTATTGAGGTTAATGGATGTACACGTACAAGAAGCACAGAACTCCCCAAAGAGTATAAATCCTAACAAGCCTAAAGCAAGACATAAACTTTTCAAAAGATCCAATGCTCAAGACAAAAAGAAAATAATCAATGCAGCAAGAGAAAAGAGAACCATCACATACAAGGGAAGCTCAATAAGTTTAAGTGTGAATTTCTTATCTGAGAGAGAGTTGGAGGAGAGTGTAAGAACAACTAAAAAGACAAAAAAAAAAAAAAAAAAAAAAAGAAATGAAAACATTTGACATACATAAACCCAAAGAAAATAAGGCTGATGTATTCCTTGAAATGAATAACACTGAATGTTAATGGATTAAACTCACCAGTCAAGAGACACAGATTGGCAGAACGGCTAAGGAATATGACTGATCTATACGTTCTCTACAAGAAACCACCTTAGAACCACCTTAGAACCAGGGATTCAAAGAGGCTGAAAGTGAATGGCTGGAAAACAATTTTACAAGCAAACAATAAACAAAAAATGTGGGAGTAGCTATCCTAATATCAGACAAAGTAGACTTTAAATGCAAAATTACCATAATAGATGAAGATGGATATTATTTATTAGTAACAGGGGTAATCTTTCAAGAAGAAAGAACAATCATAAACATTTATACACCTAATCAGGGTGCCTCAAAATATATGAGGCAAACCCTGGACAGATTATATGGACACGTAGATGCCTCTACAATTATAGTAGGGGACTTTAATACACCATTATTTCCATTAGACAAAATATCTTGACAGAGAATCAATAAGGAAATAAAGACTCTAAATAACACATTAGAGGATCTGGACCTAATAGATATAAACAGAACGCTACACCAAAATACAGTGGGATATACATTCTTCTCAAGTGCACATAGATCATACTCCAAGATAGACCACATACTGGACCACAGGACAACTCTCAAGGAATTCAGAAGATTGAAATTATATGAAGTAATTTCTCTGATTACAATAGAATAAAATTGGAAATCACTAAGGGGCAGAGAACCAGATTAGGCAAAAAGATATGAAAGTTAAATAACATACTCTTAGACAAACAGTGGGTCAAGGAGGAAATCTCAAAAGAAATCAGTAACTACCTTGAAACAAATGAAAAAGGCAACACAATATATCAAAAACCATGGGATGCAGCCACCACTGTACTGAGAGAGAAATTTAGAGCCACAAAAGCATGTATCAAAAAAGAGGAAAGAGCTAAAATCGAAGACCTAACTGCACACCGGGAGGAATTGGAAAAACAACAACAAACTAATCCCCAGGTAAGTTGAAGGAAAGAAATAACAAAGATTAGAGCAGAACTAAATGAAATAGAAAATAAGAAAGCACTAGAAAAAATACACAAACCAAAAGCTGGTTCTTTGAGAAGATCAATAAAATTGACAAATCCACAGCCAGTCTAACAAAGAAAAAGAAAACAGATGCAAATACACACAAAAAAAGAATTAGGAAGGGAATATCACCACTGACCCCACAGAAATAGAGAATCATAAGAGAAACTTTGAAAAATTATATGTCATAAAGAATGATAATCTAGATAAATGGACAATTTCCAAGAAATTCACATGCAACCTACATTGATGAAAGAAGAAATTGATGAACTCAACACTCCAATGACAAGTAAAGAGATAGACTCGGTCATCAAAAAGTTACCAACTAAGCTAAAAAAAAAAAAAAAAAAAAAAAAAAAGAGCCCAGGACCAGTTGGCTTAATAAGTGAATTCTACTAAACATTCTGGAAAAAGCTAACACCAACCCTGCTTAAATTATTCCAAAAAACAGAAGTAAAGGAACATGGCCTAACTCATTCTATGATGCCAACATTACCCTAATACAAAAGGCAAACAAAGATGCCACAAGAAAGGAAAATTTGAGACCAACCTCTCTAATGAACCTAGATGCTAAAATCCTGAACAAAATACATGCTAATCGCATTCAACAACACATCATATGGCTTATACGCCATGACCAAGTGAGTTTCATCCCTGGTATGCAAAGAGGTTCAACATAAAAAAATCAATCAATGTAATACACCACATAAACAGATTGAAAGAAAAAATTCACATGATCATCTTTATAGATGCAGGAAAATCATTGAAAAAATACTGCACACTTTCCTGATAAACACACTGCAAAAGAAAGGAATAGAAAAATTTTCTGAATATGATAAAGGGTATATATGAAAAACCCACAGATAACATCATCTTCAATGGTGAAATCCTAAAAGCTTTCCCTCTAAGATCAGGAACGAGACAAGGTAGCCCATTATCACCATTCCTATTAAACATTGACTTAGAAGTACTTGTTGGAACACTGAGTCAAGAAAGACATGCAAAACGCATCCAAATGGGAAAGGAAGAAGTAAAAATTTCACTATTTGCAGACAACATGATCCTATACATAGAAAGCCCTGAGAAATCTGCAACAAAACTTCTAAAACTTATAAAGGAGTTGAGTAAAGTCACAGGCTAAAAGATCAATGCTCAAAAATCAGCAGCATTTCTGTACACCAATAATGAGCAAACTGAGGAGGAAATCAAGAAAAAATACCATTTACAATAGTAACTAAAAGAATCAAATACCTAAGAATAAATTTAACTAAAGATGTAAGTGACTTATATACAGAAAACTATGCAACACTGTTAAAGGAAATCAAGGAAGACTTAAACAAATGGAAGAATATTCCCTGTTCATGGATAAGAAGTCTAAAAATCATCAAGATGTCTATCCTACCCAAACTAATCTACAGATTTAATGCAATCCCAATAAAAATCAACACTCTTTTTTAAGGAATTGGGAAAACCAACAACAAAATTTATTTGGAAGGGTAAGAGGCCCCGATTCAACGGAAACATATTGAAAAAGAAAAATGAAGTTGGAGGTATCATGCTACCTGACTTTAAAACATATTACAAAGCTACAGTGGTCAAAACTGCATGGTCTTGGCACAAGGATAGACATACTGAACAATGGAACCAAATTGAGAGTTCTGATATAGATCTTCACATATGCAGTCACTGATATTTGACAAGGCCACCAAGCCCACTCTGAATGGCCTCTTCAACAAGTTGTGCTTAGAGAACTGGATATGCATATCCAAAAGAATGAGAGAGAAACACTGTCTCACATCTTATACAAGAATCAACTGAAAATGAAACAAAGATCTAAATATAAGAGACAATACCATAAAGGCATTGGAAGATAATGTAGGGAAGCATGTACAGGAACTTGTAATAGGAAATGGTTTCATGAACTTCACACCCAAAGTGCGAACAGCCAAAGAAAAAGTAGATAAATGGGATCTCCTCAAATTAAAAATTTCTGCACATCAAAAGACATTATTAAGAAAGTAAAAAGGCAGCTCACCCAATTGGAGAAAATATTTGGCAACCATATATCTAACAGGAACCTAATATCCTGCATATATAATGAAATCCTACACCTCAAAAATAAAAAGACAAACAACCCATTAAAAAAAATGGGCAACCAACCCGAAAAGACACTTCTCCGAGGAAGAAATGCAAATAGCTTAAAAGCACATGAGATGCTCAACATGGCTTGCTATTAGGGAAATGTAAATCAAAACTACAATGAGATACCATCTTACACTCATTAGAATGGTGGCTATTAAAAAAAACAGCAGACTATAAGTGTTGGAGAGGATGTGGGGGAATGGGAAGACCCATCCACTGCTGGTGGGATTGTAGAATGGTCCAGCCACTATGGAGGACATTTTGGCAGTTCCTCAAAAAACTAACTATAGAACTTCCATATGATCCAGCGATTCCACTGTAGGGTATATACCCAGAAGAATTGAAAGCGAAGACTCTAACAGATATATGCACACCAATGTTCATAGTGGCATTGTTTACTATTGCAAAAGTTGAAATCAACCCAGGTGCCCATCAACAGAAGAATGGATAAACAAAATGTGGTACAAACATACAATGATATATTACTCAGCTGTAACAGGGAATAAAGTGCTAATACATGGGATAACATGGATGAATCTTGAAGACCTTATGTTGAGTGAAGCAAGCCAGGCATTGAAGAATGAGAAGTAAATGACCTCACTGTATGAATTAAGGAATTTGAGCAGCTATTGTCTGTAAGACAGGTTTACAAAAATTAGCAAGAGAGATGATGTTGTGAGTCATCACCCATATGGATGTAATCTATGGCAAAGTGATAAGAGTATAGTTGTGAATTGAAGGGAAATGACAGGAAGGTAGTGATATTATTGGGCTGGGTGGTGCAGGGTTGACAGGTGCATAGATTGGGAACAGTGGGTCAGAAGGTCCAAGATACTGGGGGGAAGATTGGGAGAGAGACCAGGTGAACACTGGGGATTTGTGGGTATGAGGTTTAAAGTACAGAGGTGGAAATGCTCTTATGGCATAATGACAAGTAAGGGTCTCTGGTTTAGGTTGTTCTTTGGGGGTATATTTGGGACTGGACAAGCCTACAGCAGGCTTCTGGGGAGTGTGTGAGTTTTCATTCTGTCATAATTTGTTGTATCAGTGGGTGGAGAACCACATAATGAGCAGGAAGGAGTTGGAGACCCATCTTTGGGAGGAATGATTTGTTCTGAGATAGATAGGCAAGGAGTCTCTCAAGAGCAAGGCCAGTTCTTAATAGGGGAGGAAAACCATTGTGTCAAGACCTCTTGTTGCATGTAATTATGAATCGTGTTATCCAACGTGTCAAGCAAGGGGGTCATCGTGGGCCATGGGAGAATGAGGTGGGGGGAGACAATACATCAATCAGTGGGTATTTAGTGGTCAGAAGAATTATTCTTCATTACCATACAGTGATGGACACAGTACATGATAAATATCATCAACATTTATAAAATGTACGGTCTGAAATGTAAACCATAGTGTAAACCATTGACAATATTTAGTAGCTATGGTTCACTATTTGTATCTCAGTTATAACAATGCTACCATCCACATATAAAAAGGTATTCATATAGAGGGGAGGAAAGGTGGAGGATGTTGGGTATTTGAGAGTCTCCTGTATTCTGTGTGTGACTTTGCTGTGACCTAAAACTTCTTTGTAAACAAAATGAAAAATAGTGGCACACTGGGGAATGAGAGGGGTAAGGTACCACGGTACAGACTGGACACCAGATATTGCAGTGATGAAAGGTAAAAGGTGAAAAAAAAATTTATATGATTCATTTTTTCATATCTGAATCTTTTAATTTTATTTTATTTTTAGTTTGTTATTAATTTTTTATGTATTTTATCTCTTAGATTTAAACTTAGCCTTATTATTTATTAATTGTGTTCTGTTATTGTAATGACTTAATCTTTGAAGTAGCTTTGGATCACAGAACAGTTACAAAAGGTTAGGGCAGGATCGTTGATGTGGCATGTCAGAGATGGGGATGCATGGGAGGATGTTCACCTGAGCATAAATATAAGGTATCTAAAAATGTTCAGATGCTCAAGCAGCATTGTCACAGTGGGTGGAGAATAAGTCATTAAATGAGAGAATACTGAATTCCCATCCTGGAGAGCTCTGCCACATTCTCTAAGGGAGCAGCAACAGTCCCCCAAGTGCAGGGGCAGTGACTGGTGAAGGAGAATGATCCACTGATGGGCTCTTGGTATTGATATTGAGTCTTATGGGTCTTTGCCCTTGAAATTGAAACTTAGCCTATTGTTATGGGGTGCCTAAGAATTGCCTTCTGAGAGCCTCTTGTTGCTTAAATGTGACCTCTCTCTAAGCCAAACTCAGCATGTGAATACATTACCTTCCTCCCAGCATAGGAAATGACTCCATGGATGAGCCTCCTGACACTGAGGGATTGTCACCAAGTGTCAACTGGCAAAATGACTGGAACATGACCGTGAATTAAAGGGGGGAAAGATAAACACAGTTGAGTTTATATGGCTAAGTTTCTTCAAAATGAGTCTGGAGGTCATCCCAGAGGTAACACTTATGCGCATCTCAGTAGGATCTCATAGAATTCCAAAGAGGATATCACCCTAAATGGTGGGATTCCTGAGGGCTCTGGAGAAAGCCAGGTTCTATGTCATGGCAGATAGCTCCAGAGTTTGGTGCCTTACCAGTCGGCCCTACATTGTAGTTTGTGCTCCTGAGAGTGACAGAGTTGGACTCAACTACGTCTTCCCTGCACGTGGCTCATCTGTCCCTTCTATTCAAATCTAACTTGGTGCTGGAGTTTGTAGGTGTACATCCAGAGACTTGAGTCTTTGGGCTGTCCATGTGCCAGCTGGGCCCAGAATCTCAGGGGAGCTGCAATTCCTACTCCACAGCTTAATGGACTCACCCAGGACACCTGGCAGGGAGATGATGATGGACAATGGTCATCCCAGGGAATGGAGAGAGTCTGCAGCTTCAGACATGATAATCCCATCCATCTTCCTCTTTGGCTATAAGTCTTATCTCAGTTGGAGGTGGAGTGGACATCACCATCCCAGACTCCTCAGGATGAGGTGAAGATCTATGGACTAGAGTGTACTTATTTGTATTTTACTAGAGACATATTGTGATTCAAGCAATGGAAGAAATTACAACATGGATGTGGAGCCCATGGCCACTGGAGTCTCTGTGGGCAAGGAGAGTGAAAGCACTTGTAATATAGGAATTCTTTTGGGACTTGGGAATTGTCCTGAGTGACATTGCAATGACAGATATAGGTCATTTTATATGATCATATAATATGCAGAACTGTGTGGGAGAAAGTGTGGTCTACAATGTGAACCATGCTTAATGGCACAGCCCCAGGATGTGTTTATCAATTGCAATTAATGTGCCACACTAATGAAAGATGTTTATCTGGGAGGTTGTGGGAGGCATGGGAGGTAGAGGATATGGGAATCCCTATATTTTTTGTTTAACATTTATGTAATCTAAGTATCTTTAAAAAAAATTAAAAATTAAAAATTCAGTTAAAATAAAAGAAAATATATATTAGAGGCATATAAGAGTAGATTTGAATTGCTTGAAGACAGAATTAGTGTCTTCTAATACAGGACTTCTGATTTGGAATACACCCAATAACTGAAAGAGAAGAGAATGAAAAAAATGGAACAGATTCTCAGGGGATTGAATGACAATGTTAAACTCACATGCACATTATTGGTGTCTCAGAAGGAGTAGAGAATGGAAAATGGGCAGAAAGAATGTTTGTTTGTCTGTATTTTGTTAATTATTATTATTGAAACATTGAAAATGCTTTAATAATGATTGAAGTTATGAATGCAAATCTATGTGATTATACCAGATACCACTGATTGTACACTTTGCATTAATTTTATGCTTTATTAATATGTATCAGTAAAATTTATTTGTTTAAAAAAAGATACTACAAATAAAGAAAAATTACTGACCAATCTCTCCAATGAATATGGATGCAAAAATTCTCAACAAAATACTTGCAAATCAAGTTCAAGAGAAATCTAAAAGATTCATGATCAAGTGGGCATCATTCCTGGTATGCAATGTAGTTCTAGATAGGAAAAACAGTTAACATTATACACCAAATATAAAAGTCAACGGCAAAAATTACATGATCATCTTGATTGATGTAGAAAAGTTATTAGACAAATCCAATACATTACTTAATAAGAATACTTTGAAAGGTTGGTATAGAAGGAAAGTTTTTCAGCATAATAAAAGACATATATGAAAAACCTACACAATTTTGCCCCTTTAATCCTGAATTAATTTTTGTAAAGGTGTGAGATAGGGATCCTCTTTCTTTTGGAGATGGATATCTAGTTTTCCCAGTACCAATTGTTGAATAGTCTGTTCTGACCTAGCTGGGTGGGCTTCAAAACCTTGTTAAAAATCACTTCACTGGGGAAGCGGCTGTGGCTCAATCAGTAGGGCTCCCGTTTACCATATAGGAGGCCCCGGGCCCGGTTCCCGGGGCCTCCTGGTGAAGGCAAGCCTGCCCGCACGGCGTAGTTAGCTGACCCAGCGAGCAAAAGCAGCAAGGGGGGGATAAATGAATAAATAAATAAATAAAATCTTTAAAAAAAAAATCACTTCACTGAAAAAGTGGATGTAACTCAAATGGTTGTGTGCCTGTTTCCCACTTAAAAGGTCCCAGGTTCTGTCTCCAGCCCCAGTACCTAAAACAACAACAACAAAAAAAAACCCATTTCACTTTAGATGTGAGGGTCTATTTCTGAGTTCTCAATTTCATTTCATTGGTCAATATGCCTATCTTTGTGCCAATATCATGCTGATTTCCCATGCTTAACTAAGTAATATGCTTTACAGTCAGGAAGTGAGAGTCCTCCAACTTCATTCTTCTTTTTAAAGATATATTTTTTTTACTATTCTGGGCTATTTACCCTTCCAAATAAATCTGATAATTGGTTTTTTCTTTTCTGCAAAAAAAGTTGGGATTTATATCTGGATTGATATCTTAACAATATTTATTCTTTCAATCCATGAACATGGAATGACCTTCGATTTATTTAGTTTGTTTTTTTTTTTAATCAATATTTTGTAGTTTTCTAAATACAGGTCCTTTACATAGTGGACTAAATTTATTCCTAAGCATTTGATTCTTTTAGTAGCTATTATAATCGGATGCTTTTTTTACTTCCTCCTGAGATTGGGCATTAATAGTATATAGAAATGGTACTAATTTTTGCATATTAATCTTGTATCCTATGACTTTGCAGTATTCCTCCTAGTAGCTTTGTTGTGGATTTTTGAATTTCCTAGACATAGGGTCATATCATCAAATGTTGAAATTTTTACTTCTTCCTTTCTTGTTTAGGTGTTTTTTGTTTCATTATCTAGCCTAATTGTTCTATCTAGAACCCTAGCACAAAACTGAATAACAGAGGAGACAGTGGGCATCCATGTTTTTTTACTGGTCTAAGTGGGAAAGTTTTCAGTCTTTCCCAGTTGAGTACAATGCAAGCTATGCATTTCTCACACATGCACTTTACCACGTTAATAAATCTTCCTTCTATTCCTATCTTTTCAAGTTTTTAGCAAGAAAAGGTGCTATATTTTGTCAAGTGCCTTTTCTGCATCAATCAAGAGGGTCATGTGGTTCTTCTTCATTTTATTAATGTGGTTTTATTATACTAATTGTTTTTTTCATATTGAAAAACCCTTGCATACATGGGATGAAATCCACTTTATCTTGGTATATAATTTTTGTAATGAGCTTTTGGATTTGGTTTGCAAGTTTTTCTTGAGGATTTCTGCACCTATGTTTATTAGAAAAAATTGGCTTTAATTTTCTTTTTTCATAGAATATCTGGTTTTGGTATTAGTGTGATGTTAGCGTCAAAGAGTGAGTTCAGTAGCATTCCTTCCTTTTCAAATTTTCGGGTAACTTGAGCAAGATAGGTATTAGGTCGTTTTTGGATGATTGGTAGAATTCACCATGAAGCCATGTGGTCCTGAGCTTTTCATCTTTGGAAGGTTTCTGATGACTCTTTAGTCTCTTATGATTGTTTTGTTGTTGTTGTTGTTGTTGTTGTTGTTGTTTTTTGGAGGTCTTCTATTTATTCTGGAATCAGTGTATGTTTTTCATGCGTTTCTGGAATTTGACTGTTTCAATTATGTTTTAATGTTTTTTGGTGTAATGTTCATAGTGTCCTTTTATGATCTCTCTTATTTCTATGGGGTCACTGGTAATATCCTCTCTCTCATTTCTGATTTTATTTATTTGTATCTTCTCTCTTCCCTTCCTTGTCAGTCTAACTAAGGGTTTGTCAAAGTAGCTCTTCTCCAAAACCAACTTTTGATTTTGTTGATTCTTTTTTTTTTCCTCTCTCTCAATTTCATCTCTTTCCGCTCTAATCTTTATTATTTCTTTCCTGTGGTTTGGATTGGGGATTAGTTTGCTGTTCCTTTTCTAGTTCCTCCAGGTGTGCAGTTAGGTCTTACATTTTAGCTCCTTATTTTTTAATGTAAGTTTTAAGGGCTATAAATTTCACTCTTGGCATTGCCTTTTCTGATTTCAATATCTTTTGTTCTATTTTTCGTTTGTCTCAAGATATTTATTAATTTCTATTGCAATTTGTTCTTTGACCCAGTGATTATTTAAGAGTGTGTTGTTTAATCTCCACATATTTGTGAATTTTCCCTTTTCCCATCTACTATTTATTTCAGTTTCATTCCATTATGATCAGAGAAAGTGTTTTGTATAATTTCAATCTTTTAAAAATTTATTGAACCCAGTATTGTGACTCAGTATATGGTTTATCCTGAAGAATGATACATGAGCACTTGAAAAGAATGTATATCTTGCTGTTTTGCAGTATAATGCTCTATAAATATCTCTTAGGTCTAGTTCATTTATCAATGAACTATATATTATTCAAGTTCTCAATTTCCTTAATTATTCTTTGTAAGGTGTTCTATCCAATACTGGGACTGGTGTATTGAAGTCTCCAACAGTTATTGTGCAGACATCTATTTCTCCCTTCAGTTTTGCCAACATATACTTTATATACCTTGGGGCACCCTGTATAGGTGTATAAATATTTATTACAGTTATATATTCTTGATGAGTTCCCCTTTTATTAATATATAATGCCCTTCTTGATCTCTTAGAACAGTTTTGAGTTCATTATCTATTTTGTCCAATATTAGTGTAGCTATTCCACATCTTTTTTGGTTACAATTTGCATGGAATATCTTTTTCCAACTTTCATTTTCAACCTGGTTTTGTCTTTAATCCTAAGGTGATTCTCTTATAGCCAGCATATAGGTGGCTCATTTTTTTCCCATTTTGTCAGTCTATGTCTTTTGATTAGGGAATTCAGTCAATTAACATTCAATTTTATTACTGTAAAGGCATTACTTACTTCCTCTGTTTTATTCTTTGGCCTTCTGCTGTCACTTCCTACTATTTTCTGCATTTTTATCCTTTAATTTACCCTTACTAATAATCTTCATTTCTACATTCTTTAAGTCTCTTGCCCTTGCTTTTTCTTTCAGGCTGCAGCATTTCCTACAGTATCTCTTGTGGTTCTTGTCTTTTGATACTATACTCTCTCAACTTTTGTTTGTCTGTGAAGTCTTTAAACTCATCTTCAGTTTTGAAGGACATTTTTGCCAGATAAAGAATTCTTCCCTGCCAGTTTTTCTCTTTCAGTAGCTTAAATACATTATATCCCTTTGTTCTCACCTCCATGTCTGATGAGACATTAACACTTAGTCTTACTGAGATTCCCTTGTGTGTGATGCATTACTTTTACCTTGCTGCTGTCAGAGTACTCTCTTTATCTCTGATATTTGTCATTCTGAACAGAAGATGCTTCAGAGTAGGTCTATTCATATGTTTTCTGTTTGGGGTGTGTTATTCTCCTTGGATATGGATATTTACCTTTCATAAGAGTTGGGAAATTTGGCTCATTATTTCCTTAAATATTCTTTATATCCTTTTTATGTTCTCTTCTCCCTCTGAGATTCTGATAATGCATATGTTTCTGTGTTTTGCATTGTCATTCAATTCCCTGAAACTCTGTTGCATTTTTTTCCATACTTTTCTCATTCTGTTATCCTGTCTTTTCAAGTTCAGGTGCTCTGTCTTTGACTTCAGTAATTCTGTTTTCCATCAATTCAAATCTACCATTATATGACTCTAATGTATTTTTTTTGACATTTTTTTAAATTTATTTATTTATTTATTTATTTATTTTAACATTTGCAAAATGATATATAAATATATATGCATATATGTGTATTTGCTTACAAAAATGTTGTATATATATATACACATATATTTTAAGAGGTGCTTAGATTACCCAAAATATTACACGGAACCCACTGGGATTCCCATGTTGCCCACCTCCCACACCTCCCATCACACCCCACACAAACATCTCCCACAGTGTGGCCCACCACCCTCAATGAACTTACACATCCTGGAGCCTTGCCACCAACCATAGACCACAGTTCACACTGTAGACCACACTCTCTCCCGCTCAGTTCTGAGTGGTGTGTGCTGATTTAAAATGGCCTACATCCGTTGCCACAACAGTACTCAGGACAACCTCCAACTTCCAAAGAAGCCGTATTTTTAATCTCATCTATTGTGTCTTTCAGTCCCATAAGCTCTGTTACTTTTCTTTGCAGGCTTTCAATTTCTTCTTTATTCTCACACAGTATCCTCTTAATATCCATTATCTCTTCAGTTATATTTTCCTTCCACTCCCTAAGTTGATTTAGGAATTTTGTGTGATTATCATTGATTACTTTTCTTAAATCCTGTGTATCATCAGGATATTGGCTTCTTCCATTGACTCTGCCATTTCTTCCTATGTCTTTGTATAACTTGTGATTTTTCCTGCTGTCTAGGCATCTGAATATGTTTTTGAACTAACTATGATGGTAAATTTCTTTCTTGTCTAGGGTTATTTTTTTCATGGCTCTTCTTTGATTTTTTGGCTCAACTTATTCTAACTCTTTATAATTGCCCAACTTAAGTTATTAAAATTGAACCAGAGCCTTACTAATGGGTAATAGATCCTTTCCCATGGATTCAGGAAAAGAATGACCTAAAAGCAGTTTTCCCATTTGCTGTTTCCTGGCTGGCCAATAGATGGTGCTTTTAAGAGAATCTTTCTATGGAGGTAACTCGTTCAACTTCCACTTTCCTGTGATTCTTATCTGGCTTGATTCAAAGCAGGCTCGGCCAAATTCACTGAAGTAAAACCACTCTCTGCCCTCCACTACTTCCTTCTTGCAAGGGAGGAAGATGTCTGTTCTTCTCTCAGTCAGCTTCAGTGAGCCATGGGTTTTATCCAGGCTGTTTGCCTTGAGAGTGGAGGATGAATGTCACTCCAGCCATGGAGCTTAGTAACTCACAGTCATTTCAACTTCTACATCTCTCTGTCCCTCATCCTTCTGGGGGATATACAGCACTGTCAATCCCTTAAACAGATCCCTCAGAGAGCTTTTTGCCCTCCCTGCATTGTTTTTATGAAAGAGTTGAGTCCTGCCTGCCTATTCTGAGGCCTTCTTTCCAGAAGTCTCCTGTAACAGTTTTTTACTTAAAGTCTATATAATATGATATTAATTTATTTCCTCAAGGTTTTTTACTTTTTACAAGAAATATTTTTTTTAATTCTCTCACTTTTAGCTCATTTATTTCATGAATTTAAATTGAGTCACTTGTAAACAGCAGAGTGCTTTTTAAATCAATTCTGTCATTCTCTGCCTTTTAACTGGAGAGTTGTCAATTTACTTTTTAAAGTAACTACTAATTATACAGGAATTTCTTTTTCCATCTTGTTATTTGGATATTGTAAGACATAGTTTTTTTTGTCCCACAATTCTTCCATTACTTTCTACTTTCATAAGTATATATATATTTTATAATGAAATTTTTTAAGTCTCCTCTCATTTCTTTCTCTATATATTTTTCAGATACTCAGTTTGCACTTATCATGGGAACTAAACTTAACATAGTCTAAAACTGAAAGAGTTTTGCTACCAAAAGCAAAACAAAACAAAATGAAATGACACTAAACAAAAAACACATTTCTCATTTTTGCAAATTGGCTCTGTGTTGTCTGGTTCTCTCCTTCATGGTTTAGCCCTCCAGCCAAGATCAAACAGAAGCAAAAGCACAGGGCTCTCTGGGTCTTTTCTGAACATGTATTTTGTCCTGGGCATGTGTTATAGACTCAGGAATTCAGCCATTTACAGGGATCCAAATACCCCCTCTACACCTTGTGGAATAGACCATCACTCTTCTGGGCCACCTTGTTGTATGCTTTGAAGCCAGTAATACTTTGTCACTAGTCATCTCAATATGATTTTTTTTTACACTGCTTTAGCTATTGACAAGCTGCTTTTGCCTTCAGGGTAAGTTATGGGAAGGGGATCAAGAGATGAGTGTCCTGGTTCACTCCTACAGACTGCCATCCAATAGATTGCCATTGACATACAGGCACCCCAATAGCCACACAGGGATTACTTTTCTGACAGTGGATCAGGCCAAGGACTAGCTTTGACAGTGCAGGACAAGGATCGAGAAGAGGCAAACCAGGGTGCCTTGACTTTCTCTTATCACTTTAAAGTGTGTTTTGTGGATTTGGAACTTATCCCATTACTGGAACCCTTTAACTGTTTTCTGGAGGTGAAAGGAAGATGGCTCTGGAAGTTTTTGCTAGTTGTTCAAAGATTATATGGGGAAATGGACCCTCAAGCATCTTAAAGTGACATCTTAGTCAATGAGAATTCTAGATAATCGATTTCAGATCTCATTACTTTTCTAATATATGCATTATATAAATGTCCTTCCATCTTTGCTGCATCCTAAAAATTTTGATGAGTTAAATATACATTTTAATTTAGTTCTAAATATTTTTAAATTTCTCTTGAGACATCTTCCTTAGAGGAATAAAATGAGATTTTATCAATGATGAAATTATAGTTAAATAATTTAAAATCCTCTTAGAATGGACCATTTTAAAAATTTGTTATCTGTTACTTTTTCATTTCAATTTTTATTTGATGTTTCTAATTATTTTTAAAATATCAAGATTTTTACAGCAATTATCTGAAATGAGTCCATGCAAAGCAATTCAATCTGTACAACAATCATTTTGCCCCTCGGTGTTGCTGTTTTATACAATAGTGTGAGCAATAGAAAACAGAATGGTATGTGCTTAGTTGGAAAATGTAATTTGTTTACAAAACAGGCAGAAAAGTATCTAACTCAAGTCTACAAGTCTTTACAACAACTAGTGTTTTTCTGTTTCTTATTTGGGAGGCGCAAATTAGCTACCCAATTTTATCTAACTACTGATGGAGTTTCAATTAAAGGCCATGGCAACTGAAAGAATAGAAGGTCACTCTGGAATGTAGGAAATAAGCCCTCCGGTCTCATGCTAACAGGAGCTGGGTGGGGAAACATCCTGAGCTTGTAAGATTTACAATGTCTGTGAATTTCATGAAGGAAAAGAGGAACTGAGCCATCAACTTTTAAGACTTGCTCATTTTAGTAAAATGTAAACTGTCAAGTATCTATTGACTTTGTATATGTATATACATGTTTTCTTTGTTCTAAAGCTAAAATAAAAGCCACACCTTATGAGGTGGCAGGGCTCTTCTCTGCATATCGGACGGAGAGTCCCCTGATCCCAGTTTTTCTTCTCTTTGTCTTATTCCTTTTTTCTCATCCGCGGCACCGTTTTCACGGACCCAGAGCCTGACCGGCAACAAACTACCACACAGAACACAAATGACAGTCCCAACACTGCATGGGTTGAGAAAGTAGACATTATTAACTGTAGTAGATTCAACTGTTTATCTTGAAGATGGCTTTTTCTCTTAAAAGAAATAAATTTCTTTAGGGTCTTTCTTCTAATTTTGCTAGACTGGGTTCCAAAAGAACCCTCCATGAATTTAAAACGTGACAACTGTAAAGTATTCTGTTGCATTATAGAAATAGAAGATCTGGAAACTTTGCTAGACTAAAGACAGTTGTTTGCTAAATGACACTGAAAAAACTCCTGACAAGAGTGCAGTACTTAGTCCAAATGTTTCTGACCAAAGACAATTATACAACAATATAAAAAGGCTAATTTTTTAAGAGATAGTTGATATCAATACTGTACATATTTTGCAGGTCAAATACATAGTTCAAACATTTATAAAATAGGAGCATACTCTATTACCTCTAAAAATGTCATATACAAAAAAAAAAATCCTCCTAAATACTTGTGACAACATTTCAAGTGGAATGCTGGAAACTATCCAGTTTCTCTACTCTAAGTGTATAATTTAAAGTAATTTAAGAGTTTACTGGGGAAAAAAATGAGCACACTGAAGACTCCTATGTAAGCTACCTGATACAGCCATTTCCCTTGTAACTCAATAGTATTTTAACAAAATTTAACTACAGAGTCGTTGATTTTCAGGGAAGTATTGTTTACAAAATGAATTGAGTAAATACATTTTATCATGAAAATTATATTCATGGAATTCTTTTATAGATTGTCAATAGGTACTATTCATCATATAACTAATCGGGGGCACTGTAACACAGCTTGAACTAAGAATTATTTTGTCTTATCCTTGCCCTATACTCACTTAAAATAAAAAATCCCATCTAAAACACATAAGTACCTTTTCAGAAACTCCTGCATTTCTCCCACCAAGTCAGAAATGAGATGGGAGGAAAAAGCTTTAAGATGTTGGATGGGGGAGAGTAAAATATCGTTCTATATGTAGACTTAAATTAAAGCCTTTTGTAAGTATTGTAACTAGTGAGCATAAATTAGAATATAGAACAGTTTTCCACAAATTAACCTTTAAAAATTATAACTGCTGCTAAAAAGTAAAGTGCTCTTAAACTTAAGCAAAGTTGGTGCCATGTTATATAAATGAGATCTTGTGCCAAAAAGGCAGCTGAGGTAAATATAAACTTTATTTCAAATTAATGTTGTAAAGGGAATGAGTAGAGTAGAAAATAATCAATGATATAATTTCATTCTAAATTATGTAAATTGATCAATATGACCATCCAGAATTATATATATATATGTATGTATGTATGTATGTATGTATGTATGTATGTATGTATATATATGTACAGAGGTTACATATTCTGTGTGTTTTTTAAAAAAAGAAACATTTAAATTTCACTACTGGCTCCTTCTATCTGAACTGGCTTAAAAAGTCAATTTTATTGATACATATTAATGAGTACACAACACTATGACTATACCAAATACCATTGATTGTACACTTTGGACGAAATGTATGTCTGTCAACTATTTGATGTCTAAAATTACCCTAAAGAAAGTGAGTTGAATTTCTGAATCAAGGGGTCTGATGATAACTAAAGAAACTTGCTACAAAAAATATTCTATTTTTTAATGACCATTCAGAGGGTTCAGATATGGCTGCCACATTGAATCCAGACATGCTCTAGCCTCACAGTTTCATAAGATGCCAGATAATTCCTCCTCCCAGTATAAAATAGTTTATGGAGGTTCTCTCTATTCTGCAATCTCCTTTTTATTTCATTTATTTTATTTTTTAAAAGAGACTTAGATTACATAAATATTACACAAAAATATAGGGATTCCCATATGCCCCACTCCCCACATCTCCCAAACCCTCCCACATAAACATCCTTCATTAGTGTGGCACATGTACTAAAATTGATAAATGTATCCTGGGACTTTGCCATTAATCATAGACCACATTGTAGTCTACACTTTCTCCCACACAGTTCTGCATGTTATGTGATGATATAAAACAGCCTATAATGTCATTGCAATGTCACTCAGGATAATTCCTAAGTCCTGAAAAAGCCTCTGTATTACAACTGTTTTTCCCTCTCCCTGCACCCAGAGCCTCCAGTGGCCACTGCCTCCACATCAATGTTGTAATTTCTTCTATTGCTAGAATCACAATATGTCTATAGTAGAATACCAAGAAGTCCACTCTAGTCCATAGTTCTTCCCCCAATCCTGAGGAATATGGGATGGTGATGTCCACACCACCTCCCAATGAGAAGGGGATGAGGTTTTCCTGCCTGCAGCTGCAACTCTCTCCATTCCCTAGGAAGTCTATTATCCATCATCATCACTCCGACAGTTGTCCTGGGTGAGTTCAATGAGTTGTAGAGTCAGTGTTGCAACTCAACCAAGGTTTCAGACCCAACTGCCACATGGACAGCCCAAACTCAAGTCTCTGGACATAAACCTACAAACTCTAGCACCAAGGATAGGTTTAAATAGGAGGGACAGATAAGCCTTGTGCAAGGAAGACATAATTGAGTCCAACTCTGTCACTCTCAGGAGCACAAACTTCAAAGTATGACCTACTGGCAAGGCACCAAATTCTAGAACTATCTTCCCTGACCATAGGACCTGGCTGTTTCCAGAGCCATCAGGAGCCCCACCAGTTGTGGTGGTATCCACTTTGGCAGTCTAAGAGATCCTGCTGATATGAACATAAGTGTTACCTCTGGGGTGACTTCCCGACTCACTGTGAAGTCTTTTAGCCATATAAATTCATTTGCCTTTACACTTTACCCCCTTTTTTTGAGGACTTTTTCCAGTTGCATTGACAGTTGGTATTTGGTAACAATCCCTCAGTGCCAGGGAGGCTCATCCCTGGGAGTCATGTCCCATGCTGTGGAGAAAGTAATGCATTCCTATGCTATGTTTGGCTTAGAGAGAGGCTACATTTGAGCCACAATGAGGCTATCAGGAGGTAACCCTTAGGCACCCCATAAAAACAGGCCAAGTTTCAATTTCAAGAGCAAAGGCTCATAAACCTAGTCATCAATACCAAGGTCCCACCAGTGGATCATCCATCTTCACCAGTCACTGTCCTTGCACTTGGGGACCTGATGCTGCTCTCTTAGAGAACATGACAGAGCTTCCCAGAATGAGAAGTCAATGTTCTCTCAGTTATTGTGAATCTCCACCCACTGTGAAGAGGCCCCATTAAGATTTGAACATTTTTATATACCTTATATGTATGCTCAGGTGAACTTCCTCCCATGCAACCCCATCACAGACACCCCACACCAATGATCAACCCCTATCACAGATACAACCCTTCTGTGATACAAAGATTCTTCAAAAATTAAGCCATTACAAAACAAATATAATTAATCGGCAACTGAAACAATAATGATAAATTTAAATATAAGAAATATATATATATATATAATTTAAAAAAAACTAAAACTAAAATAAAATTAAAAGATTGGGATGTTAAAAATAATGAAAAATATTTATAAATTTTTTTTGACATTTTTCCTTTCCTCACCACAATATCTGGTGTCCCGTCTGTAATGTGGCACCTACCCCCACTCATTCCCCTGCGTCTTATTATTTTTCATTTAGTTTTCAAACAAGTTTTAGGTCACAGTAAAGTCACACACAGAATACAGGAAATGCTCATATATCCAAAATCTTTCCCTTTTCATCCCCTCATATTAATACCTTTTTATATGTGGATGGTACCTATGTTATAACTGACATACATATAGTGAAATATAGCTATTAATAATGATCAGTGGTTTACATTATGGTTTACATTTAAGACCGTACACTTTTATAAATTTTGATGATATTTACCATGTCCTGTACACATCATTGTAAGAATATATAGAACACTTCCACTGCCCACTAAATACAGCCTGTTCAATCTCTTCTATTTCAACCTTCCCCTCCCCTCAGAGCCCATGGCAAACCCCTGGTTTCATTCCTTGGATGGCAAGATTCATACTTACATGCAAAAATAATGAGGGCTTGACACACAGGTTTCTCCTCCCCTATTAGGGATCACCCATACTATCAAGAGGCTACTACCTGTCTACTTGTGAACAAATCAGTCCTCCAGAGGATGGGAGTTCAAATCCTTTCTGCTCATTATGTGGGTCTCCACCCACTGATACAACACATTATGACAGAATGATCACTCACACACTCCCTAGAAGCCTACTCCAGGTGCACCCAGTCCCGAATGTCCCCCAATCCAACACCCTAAGCCAGTTACACTTCCTTTCTATATTGCCATAAGAGCATACCCAAATTTGTACTTTCAACTGCATACATGAAAATCCCGTCTTCACCTGGTCCCTCTCCCAACCCTCCCCCCATTTTCCTGAACCTTCCAACCCACACTTCCAAATCTGCCTACAAGTCAAACCTGCATCACCCAACCCCATAATATCACTACTCTCCTGTCATATCCCTTCATTACACAGCTACACACTTTCACCTTACCACAGATTACATCCATATGGGTGTTAACTCACAAACTTCATCTTTCTTTTTATATCTTGTAAACCTATCTTCCAGACAATAGCTCTCTGAGTCTGCTCAATTTGCTTAATTCACATCAGTGTGAAATCATGTACAGTTCATCCTTCAATTTCTGGTTTGCTTCACTCAACATAAGGTCCTCAAGATTCATCCATGTTATTTGGTATGTTAGAACTTTATTCCTTCTTACAGCTGAGTAATAACCATTTTATGTATGCAACACATTTTGTTTACCCATTCATCTGTTTATAGGCATCTGGATTGATTCCAACTTTTGGCAATAGTGAATATTGATGCTATGAACATTGGTGTGCATATATCTGTTCATGTCTTTGCTTTCAATTCTTCTGGGTATATACCCAGCAGTGGAATTGCTGGATAATATGGCAGTTCTATAGTTAGTTTTGTGAGGAAATATTCTCCACAATGGCTGGATAATTCGACATTCCCACCAGCAGTGGATGGTGTTCCCTTTCCTCCACATACTTCCCAATACTTATAGTCTTGGTTTATTAATAACTGCCATTCTAATGGGTGTAAGATGGTATCTTATTGTAGTTTGGATTTGCATTTCCCTAATAGCTAGAGATGTTGAGCATTTTTTCATGTGCTTTTTAGCCATTTGTATTGCTGCTTTGGAGAAGTGTCTTTTCAGGTCACTTGACCATTTTATAAATGGGTTGTTAGTCTTTTTATTTTCAAGATGTAGGATTTCTTATATATGCTGGATATTAAGCTTCTATCAGATATGTGGTTGTCAAACATTTTCTCCCATTGGGTAGACTGCCTTTTTACTTCTTTGATAATGTCCTTTGAGGCCTAAAAGTTTTTAATTTTGAGGAGATCCAATTTATCTATTTTTTCTTTCACTGCTTGTGCTTTGGGTGTGAAGCTCATGAAACCATTTCCTCTTACAAGGTCCTGTAGATGCTTTCCTACATTATCTTTGAAGTTCTTTATGGTCTTGGCTCTTATATTTAGATCTTTGATTCACCTTGACTTGATTTTTGTATAAAGTGTGAGAAGGTGTTCCTCTCCCATTCTTTTGGATATGGATATCCAGTTCTCCAAGCACCATTTGTTGAAGAGGTCACTTACTCCCAGTTGAGTGGGCTTGGAGGCCTTGTCAAATACCAGAAGTCTGAATTTTTATCAGAACTCTTAATTCAGTTCCCCTTCTTAGTATGTCCACCCTTGTACCAATACCATGCAATTTTGACCACTGTAGCTTTGCAGTATGTTTTAAAGTCAGGTAGTGTGATATCTCCAATTTCATTTTTGTTTTTCAATATGTCTTTGGCAATTCAGGGCATCTTACCCTTTTGAATAAATTGTAGACTTAATTTTTCCAATTAATTAAAATAAGTCCTTCACATCTTTAGTTAACTCTTTCACATCTTTAGTTAAATTTATTCCTAGGTATTTTATTCCTTTAGTTACTATTGTAAATGCTATTTTTTTTCTTGATTTCCTCCTCAGACTGCTTGTTATTGGTGTACAGAAGTGCTACTGATTTTTTTAAAATTTTTAAAAAGATACTTAGATTACATAAATGTCACACAAAAA
Organism: Tolypeutes matacus; assembly: GCA_026826555.1. Lineage (NCBI taxonomy): Eukaryota > Metazoa > Chordata > Mammalia > Cingulata > Chlamyphoridae > Tolypeutes > Tolypeutes matacus. Next base: position 353,987 of record JAKSZT010000536.1, read on the forward strand.
ATATAAGGATTCCAAAATGCCCCACCTCCCACGCCACCATTGATTGATTTTCTTATGTTGAACTACCCTTGCATACCCAGGATGAAAATCACTTGGCCATGGTGTATAATTCATTAGATATGTTGCTGAATTTGATTAGCAAGTATTTTGTTGAGAATTTTTGCATCTAGATTCATTAGAGAGATTGGTCTGTAATTTTCCTTTCTTTTGGCATCTTTGTTTGGCTTTGTTATTAAGGTAATGTTGGCATCATAGAATGAGTTAGGAAATGTTCCTTCTACTTCTATTTTTTGGAAGAGTTTAAGCAGGACCATTGTTAGTTCTTTCCAGAATGTTTTGTAGAATTCAGCTGTAAGGTCGTCTGGTACTGGGCTTTTCTTAGTTGGGAAATTTTTGATGACTCAGTCTATCTCTTTACTTGTAATTGGACTGTTGAGTTCATCAGTTTCTTCTTTTGTCAATGTAGGCTACTTGTGGGTTTCTATGAATTTGTCCATTTCTTCTAAATTATCATTCTTGTTGGTGTATAATTTTTCAAAGTATCCTCTTATGATGCTTTTTATTTCTGTGGGGTCAGCATTGATATCCCCTTTCTCTTTTCATATTTTTTGTATGTGCATCTGCTCTCTTTTTTGATTTGTTAGTCTGGCTAAGGGTTTGTCAATTTTATTGATCTTCTAGAAGAACCAGACTTTTGTTTTGTTTATATTTTCTATTGCTTTCTTATTTTCTATTTCACTTAGTTCTGCCCTAATCTTTGTTTTTCCTTCTTTCTACTCCCTTTGCGATTAGTTTGTTCTTGTTTTTCCAATTCCTCCAGGTGTGCAGTTAGGTCTTCAATTTTAGCTCTTTCTTCTTTTTTGAGATATGCATTTATGGCTTTTACTTTTGCTCTCAGTATAGCTTTTGCTGTTTTGATATGTTGTATTGTCATTTTCATTCATTTCAAGGTATTTACTGATTTCTGTTGCAGTTTCCTCCTTGACCTACCGTTTGTCTAGGATTGTGTTGTTTAACTTCCATATCTTTGTGCCTAATCTTGTTCTCTGGTCCTTACTGATTTCCAATTTCATTCCATTGTGGTCAGAGAAATTACTTTGTATAATCTCAATCTTTCTGAATTCATTGAGATTTTTTCTGTGGGTTGTTATGTGGTCTATCTTGGAGTATGATCCATGTGCACTCGAGAAGAATATTTATCCTATGGTATTTGGGTGTAGTGTTCTGTATATGTCTATTAGGCCCAGGTCCTCTAATATATTAATCAAAGTCTTTGTTTCTTTATTGATTCTTTGTTGAGATGTTCTGTCTAATGGTGAAAATGGTATGTTAAAGTCTGTACTATAATTGTAGGGGCATCTATTTCTCCACTTAGTTTTTCCAGTGTTTGCCTTATGTATTTTGAGGTGCCCCTGTTAGGTGTGTAAATGTATATGAATGTTTTTTCTTTTGGAAAGTTTACTCATTTAACTAATATATAGTGTCCATCTTTGTCTCTTACAATAGTTTTGCCTTTAAAGTCTTTTTTGTCTGATATTAGTATAGCTACTCCCACCCTTTTTTTTGGTTATTTTTTGCTTATAAGATTTTTCTCAGTCATTCACTTTCAGCCTCCTTGAATCCCTGGGTCTAAGGAGGGTTTCTTGTAGACAAAATATAGATGGGTCATTTTTCCTAATCCATTTTGCCAATCTGTTTCTCTTGACTGGTGAGTTTAATCCTTTAATATTCAGTGTTATTACTTGTAAGGAATTACTTACATTAGCCATATTTTCTTTGGGTTTATGTGTGCTATATGTTGTTTTTCTTTCTCTTTTTATGTTTTTGTTTGTTCTTACAGTCTCTTCCAGCTGTCTCTCTCCTGTTTATTCCTTATAGTCTGCAGAACTCCCTTTAATATTTCTTTAAGGGCAGGTTTCTTACTGGCACACTCTCTTAATTACTGTTTATCTGTGAATATTTTGAAACCTCCATCATTTCATTTGGAGCAGGCCTGTTGGGTCAATACTGTTTGGGGTGTCCTGCACTTCCTGGACTTGTACATACATCTTCCTCAATAGAGTTGGGACATTTTCAGCCATTATTTCCTCCAACACTCCTTCTGCCCTCTTTCCTTTTTCTCCTTCTTCTGGGATGCCTATAATGTGTATGTTTGTGCATTTTGTGTTGTTATTCAAATCGTTAAGTCCCTGCTGGATTTTTTCTATCTTTTTATCCATCATATCTACTATCTGTTTGATTTCATATGTACTGTCCTCCAAGTTATTACTTCATTCCTCAGCTTATCAAATCTACTGTTATGTGCTTCCAGTGCCTTTTTTAATTTTATTGCATTATGCTATTCATCACCATCATATCTGTTTTCTTTTTATGTATGTTTACCCTTTCTTCAGTATGTTCTCCCAGTGTCTTCTTAATAACCTTAATCTCTTTTTCACTTCATTAAATAGGTCCATTATTTTTCTTTGGACAGATTTGATTAGTTGTTCAATGTTCTGCCCCTATTCCTGGTTTATAGTTTTTTCATTGGACTGGGCCATGTGTTCCTGTTTCTTAGTATGGTTTGTAATTTTTTGTTGCCCTCTGGCCATCTTTTTATCTTTATGGGTTTATTCAGTTTATTAGCTTATCTCTTTACTCTATGGTTTTATATAATTGCTGTTTTTGTGTATGTGAGAAGTTTAATATTTGACACTTTGATCTTATTCTATTTCATTACTTTTGTCTGTGTTCCCTCGGAGGGAAAAATTAGGGTCAGAGAAAGTGAAAGAGATAAGAAAATTAAAAAGATAATAGTAGTAATAATAGCAATTTTTATAAGAGGAAATGTTTATGGCCCTGAAAAATGAATATTTAACCCATGTAAGCAGTGTAGAGTAATAGGAATAAGAAAGTGGGGTACCAACAATGAAATGGAAAACCAAATAGAGAAATATATATAGACTGAATTTAAAAGACTTATGATGAAGAGAGAGGGAAAGAGAAAAGAAAACACAAAAAAGAAAAAAGTTAATAAAAGAAAGAAAACAGGATAGATGAGGACTAAACAAAGAAGTGGAATGTAAGAACAGCAACAAAAAGCAGAAGACAGAATGATGAGAGAAGGAAAAGTTATAGCTGTGGTATACAAATCAGTATACACAGAAAAGGGGAAATCAAGGAAGAGGAAACACAGTAACCAAGAATCAAGCCAGCAGTACCTTCAGGAATTTGTCTCTTCATCCAGCTTCCTCCAGATCAATGCTCTGAAGCCTCCTAGTCTGTGGGTTCCAAAAACAGCTCACTTGGGCAAGATCTGGCCCCCAATCAGCTGGGGTTTTATGAGAGAGAGAAATCTGCCTATGTTCCTTTGAAAGAAAAAAAATAGGAGAAGATATAAGGAAAGAGATAGGAAGACAAAAAGAATAATAGTAATGATAATTATAAAAGGCAGGAGATCAGATGTACAAGACCTAGGAAACTGAAAAATTACTATGAGTAATAAGCACAGCGGAATAAGACTAGGAAAGTGGAATAGAAACAATGAAACAAGAAACAGAATAGAGAAACCAAATATATAGCACAAATTAAAATACAAGAATGATAAGAAGGGGGAAAAGAAATCAGAGAAGAGAGAAATAGAAAAGTAAAAAAGAGAAAGTATACAGAGAAAGAGGGAGAGAGGGAGAAATACAAACAAGAAAATGTGGAGACCAAATAGGAGAGAATGGAATGAAAGAACAAGAATGAAAAACAAAAAAATATAAAGATGAAGGAGTTAAAGGAAATAGCATAGGTAGAATAGATCTGTAACCAAAAGAATAAAAGAAAGAAAAAGGAAAATAAACAAGCAGAGAAAGAAAGGGGGGTTATACAAAACAATCAAGAAACAAGAAAGCAACAACTCCTTTTTTAAAAAAAGGAGACAGGAGAAAATAATAATAAACACAGAAGAGCAGCCTTCTTTCTTAGACCCCTAAGGATCTTCTCAGGCTGCTGGTGTTCCTCAATCACTCACCCTGCAGGTTCCCCTCTGCAGGTTTTGAACTGTATTTTAGTGAATAAATTAAGGAAAATAAACTTAAAAAAAAATAAGTGATCCAAGAAAAGCTAATACAAAGAAAATGTCTATATGTTCCTTGTATGGATGCCGGATAACCTGATGGTTCTCTTCTCAAGGAATAGTCAGGAATCAAACCCTGGACCTCATATATGTTAGGCAGGAATTCTCTCACTAAGGTATTCTGAGTCCTTGGGTTAATTAACCTTTCAGAATGCTTTCTGCCCCTTTTCCGTAGGGCAGGTTAGATACCTTGCTTTCAGCTGGAATGGTGCTGGTTGCCATCTGTCTCTGCATCCTCACTGATACAGTTTCTTTCTTTAACTAGGTGACTAGGCATGACTGCCAGCCTGAGATGATACTCCAGCCTTCTCTCTGTAGAGTTGGGGTCTGTTCTGATATTCAAAGGGGGCCCAGCTGGCTAAACTTGCTGGAAAAAAATCACTCTCCACTCTCTCCAAACCTTATTCCATGCAGGGAATCTGCTGTCACACTCCCATTTGGAGCAAAGGGCCAGGATCTCCATCTAGTCTTTCCAACCCGAGGGCCATCTATATGTGCCCCTTCCAACCACTGAGGTAAGCAACCCCCAATTATTCCTAGCTTCCCTATCTGTCCAGGACCCTCCTAGATGACTCAGAGCACTTCCCCTGGAGGTAGTTGTCTGTTTTTCTCTTAGTTAGATACAATTCACCAGGAGTTTTACCCTCATTTAATATCTCAGGGGTGAGGGAAGGGAGCCCTTCCTGGTAGCCAGGAGGTTTAATAAGTCACAATTATTTGTTTTGGCTTCTTCAGGACTCTGACCTTTGATCTTCTGGTAGTTGGTAAGCAGTGTTCTGTTTTGCTGTGCCCCAAAGCAGGTCCCAGTGGCAGCCTCTGGCTTTTTCATTTTTGCTTTTAGTAAAAGCTAAGATTTATATGTCTAATCCATCAGCCATGTTCCCACAATCCCTGCAATCTCTTTTTTCCAGTGTAAATAATGTCTCAAGATTTTATAAAACATGACTCTTTCATCACATTCTTAATGTAGTAAATAGCCCCTGGGTGCAAACTGACAACCCAGCTTGTCTTAGTTACATTGTATCATCTTTTTATGGACTTGTGCTTTTGTGGACTAGATTATATATATAATATTTCTATGAAAAACCATGAACTACAGACAACTCACACATACTTGGTAATTCACTATATATTTCCTTTACCTGTTGTCATCACAACCTTATTGACAGCACATTTTATAAAAAAATATTCTAACATATGAAAAAAAATAAGAAAAATGAATGGGACTGCAGATTATTTTTCACAACCATTGCTGCTAATAACATTAAAAAATATATATTTGTGTATCCTTTCAACCATTCTTTGCTATTCAATATAAATGATGCTACATTGGTTTAGTATATCCAAATGGCAATGTTTGCTGATAAGGCAAACACAACAAACTCTATCAAATTAAATTTTCCAATTCAAGCTGGAGTTCATTAAGTATAACCATTTCCTGAGTACACAGTTAAAGAAAATTAAGGGAGGCAGTCTACTCATGCTGAAAGAAAGACATTCAACTCGAAGGATAATGCAATACATTAAAAGTAAGCAAAAAAAAAAAATTAATGAAGGAAATGCAACTTTTGTTATCTAAATAACAGAAATAAAATATTTTGTGATCAAACTAATGTTTAAAATATTATTTAATCTTCACTGGTAAAATTAAGTGCTATACATATTTATTTCCATAAAATTATTTCCCAGTATATTTGTAAATAAGATACAATAAAAAAGAACAAGTAATATAATTCAATTAATAAACAGTACTATTAATATTCTGTGCATGTCAAGCCATGTTTTGGTAAATTTTACATTTTTATGATCATACTGATATATTCTTCATCTAAATTTATTTCTTTCCTTTTTCAGGGTCTCAGTTTATTTCTGAATTTTATACACATACTGAAATATGTGTAAAGCCACACCAACATCTCAGAATTCATTCTTTTGGGGCTTTCTTATGATCAGCACCTACAAATATTTTGCTTTGTGCTCTTCCTAGTCACTTTTGTTTCCATCTTTGTAGGAAACCTTGTGATCCTTGTCTCCATTAGCTGCAGTTCCCTTTATAACCAAACCATGTACTATTTTCTGAGCCATTTATCCTGTATGGACATCTGCTACACCTCTAGTGTTAAACCCAAATTCATCAGTGACTTGTTAGTAGGGATGAAAACAATCTTCTACAGAAATTGCATGTTGCAAGTCTCTGCCATGAACTTCCTTGGAGGTATTGAGATCTTCATTATTGCTGCCATGCCCTTCAATTGCTACATTGCCATCTTCAAACTTCTGCACAACATGATTATCATGAACAGGAAAAGATGTAATCTTCTATTCCTAGCTGCTTTGGCTGGTGGAGCTCTCCATTCCTTTCCTCAGTTTTATCTGGTACTCTGGTTGCCCTTTTTTGGCTCAAATGTAACTGATCAGTACTTTTGTTATATCTTCCCATTGCTAAAAGTTGCCTGTACTGGCACATACATCACAGATGTCCTTGTGGTTGCAGATTCAGGTATCGTTATCCTGGTAACCTTTGTTGTCTTATTTCTTATGTCATTATATTATTTACCTTAAGATATCATTCAGCTGAGGGAAGATGCAAAGCTATCTCTACCTGTGGGTCTCATATCATTGTGCTAGTCTTATTCTTTGGTTCATCAATCTTTGTCTGTTTTAGACCATCAAACAGTTTCCCTGATGATAAAATATCTGCACTATTTTAAACCATCATAGCTCCTAAATTCAATCCCTTAATCTATACTTTGAGAAATAGAGATGAAAAATGTCATGAGAAAGGTTTAGTGCCAAATGTTATTTTCAAAGGAAGTATGCAATTAATGTGTAATTGAAACTAGATACTACCTTATAGATTAATATTCACATTGCAATCATGTACGCTATGGGTGAGGGTAATAGGATTTACAGTTTAATTAATCAATTACTAATTTTACCATGGAAATGTTTTGGACACATAAATTGTTTTGTGGGGTATTGAGTAGAGTAGGTAGTACTATCAGACAAAAATCTTGGCCAAAGATATGAAGGCAATGTTTTCTTAGTGAATTTTATTGAAAAAAATAATAATAATGACAATTTTATTTACAAATCAAGTCTGTCAGTAAGATACATAGTCACAAATATTGTGTAGTAATGGAAAATTTAAATTATGTAATTTATGTCATAACTTTAATTCTGATAAGTATTTACATTTAAGTCCTTTAATGGACCTCAAAATCAATTGTGTAATATAAAACCTGGAAAAGTAGACTCTTATTTAACATGGTTTCTGGGGGTCACGTCTTCTGACTTTATGTTAAAAAATAATTATTAATGAAGACAAACAATATCCAATAATGCAGAAGGCTGAATACATAGTTCCTATTATTTAACCTATTGACCAAGTTGAAAATAATTTCCCATAAGCCTTAAGGAAATGATTTATATGATGTGCATTTTGACTACCTCCTACCTTGTTAAAATTGGTAGCCAAATGTCTAGTCATTGGATCTGGAACCAAAGTTCTTTCATATTTATAAGGGAAAATCATCAGCAAAATACAAAAAATGACTTGGTTAAAATACAAACACACACACACATATACAAGAAAAACATTGCATCAAGAGAAATACAGCGTAACATCTACTAACTATCAAGAGGAGACTTCTAAGGAAGATTTCCTAGAAATGAAGAACAAAATTTGTTAAAATCACTCTTAGGAAGCAAAGCACATATCATAAGGGAGAAGGGCCTATTAACAGGATTATCTATAAAAGAAAATAATGAAAATATAAAAAGTTTTAGATCATGTACATACAATAAGTCAAGTTACAATCATTCTGGAGGCACAGTACAAAAAGGATAATGATCAGAAAAAAATAATGATACTGTTAAAACTAGAGTTCTCAGAGCAGAAAAGAATTAGACAAATTATTATTTTGTCACAATAATAATAAAGGAACCAAGTTATTACCATATTTAATTTTTCTTTGGAAATCCATAAGAAGACAATAAGGCAAAGTCTGAAGATATTAGTAGAAGATTTGGAACATGTAACATTTTATCACCATACTATTTGTATTACCTGGTTCACAAAAAAGAAAATTAAAACCTTTCCATTAAATAAACTTATGGTTCAAAAAGTATGCATTTCTTGACTAAGGGTCAAAGGAAAGCCTCTTACCATCAGAGAGAATGCTGTTCAGAAGTATGTTAGATGTCTGACTTGGAAATGGATATAAAAGGTCATGAAAAACCCAGGATTGATTTATTTCTGCTCTTTGAATTTAATTTGCTCAACTACTCTTTGAAATTGTTTACATGGAAGAGAATGCATACTAGAAGTGTAAGGATACACACATGCAGGCTACTTTCTTGGTAAATACAGACATGATTCTCAAACTATGTATAATTGATGAAACCCTGGTGCTAGGTATACGAATTTATGGTACTGTAAATTAACATATATAAGTAAAATTGATAGATTATAGTTTATGGATTATAGTTTTATGAATAATATAAAGCAGCATTTCAATGTGTTTGTGGAATTTTGCACTACTACCAGCTACATAAAAGAGTTTCATTATATTTGTATTTTGTGTTTTCTCTCTCCCTTTCTCTTGCTGAAGATGCTAAAGCTTTCTGTATATTATTAATCTTTCCAAAGAATGAACATTAGCTTTATTGATAATCTCTAGTTTAGACTATTTATGAATTGAATTATTGTAATTTTTATCTTTATATCTCTATATTTTTTTGTTTTAATTTGCTTTTATTCACTTGAGGTATTTTATTCACCAGGGGTATTTAAATCACTTATTACACACGATTTTGAGTCTTAAAGTTAGGGATAATATCTTAGCACATTCTACAGATTTTTTAAAACAGATCAATTTTATTGATACATATTAATAAAGCATACAGTTCATCCAAAGTGTACAGCCAATGGTATTTGGTATAATCACATAGTTTTGTTTCATCACTTCAATCAATATTAGAGCATTTTCATTATTTCAATAAAAAATAAACAAAAAACAAACACACAAGAAAATTCCTGACCTCTCATTCTCTGTATGCTTCCCCTACTATACATACCTGGTGTTTCTGGCTATTAAATCCAAAGTATATAATCAGTGGCTTTTAGCATAATCACAATGTTGTACATTCACGATCTCAAAAATTTGAAAAATTACTGCAAAAAGAAAAACTCCACACTCCTTAGCATTCCTTCCTCAGATTTACATAACCACTAATCTCATTTCATCTTTATAAATTGATTTATATTTACATTTCATATAAGTGGAATCATATTATATGTAGTGTTCTGTGTCTATTCTCCTTCTCTTATTATGATTTTTCTTTTGGTCTGATACTAACATTTTGTAGTATTAATGTACATTTGTTAGCTTCAAAAAAAATGGTCTTATATATGCAATTCTACCCTGTATTAGTCAATCTAAAGGATTCTGATGCAAAGTACCAGAAATCTGTTGGCATTTATAAAGAGTGTTTATTTGGAGTAGAAGTTTACAGTCACAATACCATAAAGCATCAGTTATTTCCCTCACCAGTCTGTTGCCACCAGTTGGAGTAAGATAGCTGCCAGTTTCTGTGAGGGTTCAGCCTTCCTCTTCCTTCTAAGGCTCCTTCCATTCTCGGCTCTAGGTTAGCATAAGGCTTCTCTCCCTGGGGTGCATTTCTCTCTGGGCTCAGCTGCTCTTCACAAGGTCAACTGTAGACTCTCAGGCTCAGCTCTCTTCTCGGGGCCTCTGGCATATCTAAATGGAGACTTCTCTCCTTCCTCATGTATCTGCTTGTCTGTGTGTTTAGTTTCCTGGCCTCCAGCATAAAAAACTATTAAAACTCTTTTCTGTCCCTGTCTTTTTCTCTGTAAGTCCCAACACACCAAGGAGGTGGGGACTCATCCTACTGACTTGGCCAAATCAAAGCCCTAAACATAATTTAATCAAGTAAAAGTGAAACCTCTGAATTTAATGCAATCTAATATGCCCAAGGGAACAGAACAGTTTACAAACACAATCCAATATCTGTTTCTGGAATTCATAAATAATACCAAATTGCCACATACCCATAATCATATTTCATATAATATATTTATATTTCACATAATATATGTAATTCATAGTAGGGAAATCAAACAGTATTTATTGTTTTGTGCCTGCCTTGCTTCACTCAACATAATGTCCTCCAGGTTCATCCATGTTGTCATAGGTTTCACAATTTTATTTCTTCTTACTGTGGCTTAATATTCCATCATGTGAATACTCTACAATTTGTTTATCCATTCATCAGTTGATGGACACCTGGGTTGTTTCCAACTTTTGGATATCATGAATAATGATGCTATAAACATTGATGTGCACATATCTATTCATGTCAGTTCTCTCAGTTCTTCTGGGTATATACCTAGCAATGATATTGGTGAGTCCCATGGCAAGTCTAAACACAACTTCTTTAGGGATTGTCAAACCATCCTCCACAGTGATTACCATTCTACATTCCCGCCAGCAGTGAATAAGTGTTTCTATCTCTGCACATCCTCTCCAACAATTACAGTTTTCTTATTTTTTAACAGCAGACAGTTTAATATGCATGAAATAATATCTCATAGTTGTTTTGATTTCCCTAATCGCTATTGATATTGAACATTTTTTCAGGTCTTTCTTTTCCATTTGCAATTCTTCTTTGGACAGCTGTCTTTTCAAGTCTCTTCCCCCTTTTTTTTAAATTGGATACTTTGTATTTTTATTGTTGAGTTGTATGATCTCCTTATATTTCATGGATTTTAAATGCTTATCAGATATATGATTGCCAAATACTTTCTCCCACTGAATTGACTACCTTTTCATCATTTTTATAAAGATTTTTAGGTGCAAATGTGTTGAATTTTGAGGAGGACTCATTTATCTAATTTTTCTTTAGTTGCTTATGCTTTGGGCTTAAGGTTTAAGAAACTGCCACCTATCAAAAGATCTTGAATATGTTTTCTTACATTTTCTTCTAGGAGTTTCATGGTTGTTGTTTCTGTGTTTAAGTCCTTACTCCATTTGAGTTAATTTTTGTATAAAATGTGAGATAGAAAACTTTTTTCTTTCTTTTGGATATGGATTGTGTTGGATATGTAAATCAGTTTGGGTATAGTTGACATCTTAAGAATATTTAGTCTTCCAACCCATGAACAAGTAATGTCCTTCATCATATTTGTCTTTTTTTTAAAACATTGTTTTGTAGTTTTCTGAATATCAGTCCTTTATGTCCTTGGCTAAGTTTATTCCTAAATATTTCATTGTTTTAGTCACTATTATATATGGATTTTTTCCTGATTTCCTCCTCAGATTTCACATCAGTAGTGTATAGAAATGCTAATGACTTTTGCATATTAATCTTGCATCCCACCACTTTGCTGAACTCATACATTAATTCTACTAGCTTTTTTGTGGATTATTCAGGATCTTTTAAATATAGGATTATGTCATCTGTGAATAATGAAGCTTTTATTTCTTCATTTCCTATTTGTCCCAAGTCAAGATTCAAAGTGGCCTCTGATGGTCAAATTCACTGAAGAAAAACCCCCAAATCCCACTCCTTTCTTCCTTGTAACCGTTGACAGGGAGGAAAACATCTGCTCCCTCTTAGTTGGCTAATATGAGCCAAAGGTTTACTCCTGCTGAATATTTTGGTGGTATGGGAAGGGAGCCCTTCCTGTCAGCTTGGAGATTTAGTAACCCACAGTTTGTTGTTTTGGCTTCTTTGTCTCTCTGCCCCTCACTCTCCTGGGAGTTGTGACGTACTGTCTTGGTCTGTTTACCCCCAAAGCAGGTACCTTTGGGCAACTGTTGGCTCTTTCTCTGTTGTTTTTGTGAGAGATCTGAGCATTATCTGCCTAATCTGATGATATCTTCCCACAATCCTCTCTACAGATTTTTAAAAAGATAGAAAAGGAATCTTATGAACACTTTTAGACCAATAAATTCAACAACATAGAAAGAATGGAGACATTCCTAATATATATATATATATATTACATTAATATAAAAATATATGTAATCTCAAAAACCCTTCATGTCTTAAACTGTTCTTGTACTTTCAAATATTTGCACAAGAAAAAACCCCTTCCATAGAGCTAGCTCACTGTTGCATTCTTACCAACATTAAAAAAATAATAATAACAATTTTAAACAAACACTTCCAGAAAAAAAAAAAAAACAGAATATCTGAACTCTTTCTTATGCAGGAATTTCTCTATTGCATATGAAATAAAGTAGCATTTATTTTCTTTTTTTAGCATTTTCTACATGGATAATGATATCACCTATAAAAACAGACAATTTACAAATTCCTTGACAACCTGGATAACACCTTTTATAAAACTAAATTAGTTTAGGAAGTTTGAGGGGTATAAAATCAATATACAAAAATTGAATATAAAGATTTTACTTCTAACAAAATATCTGACATAGAATTTTAAAAATGACATTTTATTACCATCAAAATTCTTAATACTTTATGAAATATTTAACACTTAATGAAATGGAACACAATATTTGCAAGGCATCTACAATGAAAACTACAGAACTTTGATGAGAAAAATTAAATACCTCATAAATCAAGAGACAGTTCTTGTTTATAGATGATAAAACAACATTTTTATGATGTCTATTTTTGTTCCTCCCAAATTAATTCCAATTCAATAAAATACTTCAAAAATTATAAACATGGTTTTTTTTTTTTTGGTATAAAATCTAGCTCTAAACTTTATATGCCTATACAGAGTATCTAGAACTACCAAAACAACTGCAAAATAGAAGTTATTTTTAGAAACACTACCTGATATCACCACATATTATAAAGCTCCAGTAATCAAGGCAGTGTGGTATTTTACTAAGATGGTTAGATTGATCCATGGAAGAGAGTACACTGTCCAAATGTAGACCCACACATGTGATTCAAATTATTCTCAGCAAAGGACTGTACTTGATTCTGTGGTGAAAGGATAATGTTTCTGATGAATTCTGTTGGAATAATTGGTTTTCAATATATATATTGAAAATGAACTGCAAACTATCCTCACACTTTGTATTAGTCAGAGTTCTCTCAGGAAACAGAATCAGGAGATATCTGTCAATAATATAAAATTTTAAAAGAGTCTCTCACGCAACTGTGGGGATGCACAAGTCCAGGTTCTGCAGGCAGGCTGCAAACCAGTGGCTCCGATGAAAGCCCAATGAAAGATCATTGATGAGTTTCTGGGAGAAGTTGCCTGTCCAACAACGAGCTGGGAAATTCTCTCTGAATGTTGAAATCACTTCAGTTTTAAGTCATTCAACTGATTGGACAAAAGTGCCACCCATTGATGATGTAATCTCCCTGATTGATGCAGATTAATCAGCCATCCACGCAGTAAACTCACTGGTGATTGAAGTCCATAAATGCTCTTGTATTACAATTAGCCCAGTGCTTGCTGGAACAAACACTTGGACACAATTACCTGGCCGAGTTGACACATTAGCCTAACCATCACACACTTTATGCTAAATAATTTTTAAAATTGGATCAAAGATTTCCATAGTTTTGGAAAGATTTCCTCTGCTCCCTGCTTGTTGTGACTTTCATTGTGTTTCTCACTGTGTTCTCTAAATGTGTTTCCTTGTTGTGTCATCTCATTGCATCAATTTTTTGCATCAGTTTGCCACGCCAACCTGTCATGTCAACTTGCTATCTTGCCTGTCTTCTTTAGGAGGCACTGGGAACTGAACTTGGGATTTCCCATGTGGTAGACAGGCACCCAACCACTTAAGCAACGTCTGCTTCCCAAAGTGTGTGTATTTCTAATCCCCACGGTGAAGGTTAAGGTAGGCTGTGGTTGATGATTACCCTTCCCTTGAGTTAATTAGGTTCTGGAAAATCCCACATGAAGTAGGCTTGGTTAAAATAGTATCCCTTGAAGGGAAGCATTTGCTCAGGAGAATAGATGGCTCTGGATTATTTCAAAATGGTTAATTCTCCCCTATCCTGCTTTGGAAGAAAATGAATTTTTTTTTTTCTGTAATTCATGGTGGAAACCTGATGGGGGTAGAATGCTGCCCCTAAGATTGAGCCTCCATGAATTTTTTATCTCTCACGCTACTCCCCAGTAATTAGTGAATGACCCTTTGATTTTCCTACCAAAGCCTGATTTAAGCCCTGATTTCTGCTCCAGTTATGCTATGATTCTTTATACTTGTCTATCTCTTCAGTTTTGGGGGCAGTCATATGCTTTATGACATCTATTTTCTGAAAGATGTTGATTTTCAGTTTGTAGCTTTTTCCTTTTTATGAGGATGGGAGTGATTACTTCTAAGCACTTCTCATGCCACAATGGAAATATATTCATTTTCTTCCATATAGTTATTTAAAAAAATTCTCTTATGATTTTTTTCTTAGATTTAGATCTTTAGCAGTGTATAATTTTAATTTCTAAATATTTATATATTTAAATATGTTTAAATCTTTTGCCTTAAATCCAATGTGCTCAGAGATCTGGATACAGTCTGTGCTTTAAATTATTGAGGCATATTAAATGCCCTAATAATGGCCTTTTTAAAATAGTCTGTCTCTGCATGCAGGTATATATTTTCTTTATTACATGCTCAATTTTATATCTGTCTAAGTATGCCAATATATTCTTTTTAATTTTGAAGTTCTTTCACTTTTTCCACATTGTGTTATTGCCTGCTTTATTTATTAATAGCTTATAAAGGAATCTACAGTGAATTTATCCATTTCTTCACATATAGCTTTATCCAATGTTAATACGTACATATTGGAATAATATAATTAAGGTTTTCTATTAGTCAGCATTTTACAACAAGGGAGGGCAGAGTCGAATTGTAAAAGATTATAATAAGAAATTTTTTCAATAGATGTGGAAAGATTTAAAAAGAAAAAGTATAAGGAATGCGCAGTACCTTCGGGTTAGTAAGAGTACAAGTCTGACATTTGCTAAGTAGAATGCAGAGGGTTCCCTGGTAATGCAAAGAGGGGTGGAAATGTGTGATGTGACAGGAAATAATATTATAAAATTAAATATAAACATAAGAAGGATTTTGTGTGGACCATGAGAATTGTTTTCTCTAAATTAAGGGCTAAAATTAATTCAATTCTATTCTCTTTAGTTTATACTGACACTCTTCTTATCCCCATAGCAGGAAAAAAAGATTAAGCAAAATAAACAACAGAAAAAAATGATTATGCATTTTCATGTTTTTGAATGATAACCACTACCTTATATTAGCTGATAACAAGTACACAAAATGATATCTTGTAACACAAAATAATATACATGGCTTTAAGTTTTCAAATGAGTATAATTAAATAGTTAGAAAGGTCTCCCTTATCTCTGTAATAAAGTTCACAGTTTTGTATAGATTAGGAAAACCTTGATGTTTTTCTGATACTCTTATTACACATTGATCTAATTAGATTACAAAGAAATATTGATCATTTATTAAGTATTTTACCATTGTATGATTCAGCAAATAGTCTTTGAAGAGCTTTGTCTTCATCAGCCAAAAAGGGTGCTGAGGAAAAGTACAAGTAATCTGTTGGTTTTCATAAAGGGTATTTATTTGGGGTAAAAACTTACAGTTACAAGGCCCTAAAGAGTCTAACTCAAAGTTGCTTCCTCACCAAAATATGTTGCCATGTGTTGAAGCAAGATGTCATGTGATTTTTGTGAAGGATCAGTCTTCCTCTTCCTCTTCCTCTTAAGACTCCATGGACCCAGCTTCTTCCATTCTCAGATGTCAGCTGCTCTGGCTCTTCACAAGGTCAACTGTACACTATCAGATCATGTCTCTTCCTGGGGTGGCAGGATCAAAGTTCATTCCTATTCCATGTTTGTGGTGCTCTTTCTATTCCTTTGTGTATATCATTTTCTGTGTATCTACTTCTGTGTTCTTGATTGAGCATCTGTTTATATAGCCCACTGAGGGGGCAAGAACTCAGACTGAATAACCTTAATGATGTGGTCTAATAAGAGCCCTAATCTTAACATAATTTAATCAAAACCATCTCAGCTGAATCTAATACATTCAAAGGGTATTGCACCCAGAGGAACAGACCAGTTTAAAACATAACCAAATATCTTTTGTGAAATTCATAAATAATATCAATCTGCTACAAGATTCTTCTAGGATGTTAGTGTGATGGAAAAATAATTTTCCATAAAATATCAGTGCTATTATATAAGGGTTCCTGAAACACTGCTATCATAACCCTGAAGAGATAAGTAAATGAGGAAATAGCTTTAATAGTCTGTATAACCATTATAAGAGTATGGTCTTTATTTCTGTAAGTTTATGCATGCATTTGCTGCTGTACAGCACCCATGGAAATTTTACTCCAGGGTCACTCCTATGCCTTTTATTTCAAGGTGTTCCAATGAATGCTTTTAGATGGAAAATCATGCAAGAATCGGAAGCTTTACATATATCTTTGCAGCTTTCATAGCACACTCAAGAAAAATAAAAGGACCCAGTCTGAAGGACTACTTAGACAGACTAAAGAAATGTAAAATGTGACAGGAACGAGTTTTATGATTAGTATGTATAAGTATGTATGTGTGGACAGCATGTGTGTGTGTGTTCATATAAAGGTTGGAGAAAATCATATGGAATCCAAACAGTTCTTTTTGATATTGAAAATAAGTGTTTCAGCTTAAAAGATTTAAAATCCATCATACTAAATTTTATTAAAGGAATATCTTTCCCCAGCATATAAATCCTCACATTAAAGAGGACCATTATTTAAGGCCCAATGTAGTCAGAAATCATCAAATTGGATAAGTCTTTGAGGGGCCTAAAGAAAGTTTGTATACCAAATTTAGCTGTGAGTGACATAATTCTTCATGACTTTCTTCCTCAGACAAACTCTTTCTGTCCATCATTCTTTTCTTCATGCCTATATCTATCTCTAAGCCTCTGTTGATGTAAGGACCACTTGTAAGAACTACTCCCACTCAACCTCTGTCTTCTTTTAGGCCCTGTAAGCAAATCTTTGCCTTGTAGCAACAGCCAACCAACTAAACGTAGAGTACAGGTATTAGCTGTCATCAGAAGCTAACCTATAAAATCTAGATAAATACAAACTAGGACTTTCCAGTTTTTAGCAGATTCAGTAGAGTAGTAGAATGAACTTAGCAGAAGTTTAATTTATTATAATAGTACACTCTCCAACTCTGAATGGGAAGTAGATAACATTTTCTGTGCATACAATGTATGACCAAGCATGTTAAAGCAGGCGGTGCTACAGAGCATACACAAGATGCAACTGCACCACACCTGTCAATCTTGTAACCCAATCCTTTGAACACTTGCCCTACACAAATCAATATACCAATGCTACTTCTGCTGTTCAGGGAAGCTGATTTGAGACTTTGTCTGTCTCCAGACGTCTGCTGCTTAATAATCCCTTTCCCTTGTGTAATCAAACCTTGGTGCAGAACCCAATTTCATGTGCTAGGCAAAAAAACCCAAGGGATCTCATGGATGTCCCCTTCACTGAGATGGAATGTTTAGACTTTTTAAAGCTATGCTAATAAAGCTTAAAGACTTTTCAAGGCTGATGATTATATTTGCAGTATATTCTACATATTTCAAAGTCATCTTAATTACAAATGTTTTTCCTTCTACATAAACCATCAAATTTCTTAGAATAGTTTGATTTTACTAAATGTCTCAGACTATCTTTTTCTTATCTGAGAGTTCAAAATGATTCTTATTTTATTTGTGTTTTTTTAAAATGATCTATGTATTGAAATGAGTCCATCATAAGAAAACTTGGGCTAGCAGCTCTTTTTACTAAGCCTGTTTATTCAAGGAACTTGGAATAAATCTTATGAGTATGAAGGGTCTCTTTCCCTAGCTCATAATTCAGTGCAGGTCATATATTAGAATACATTGACACATGCAAGGGATGTAATGGGAGGGTGCATTAAGGAGATCCAGAGATGATGCTCTGGAGTCAGAAAGAGCTCTTTATGATAGTCTATCTTTTTGACCTTGTATAAAACAACATCAAATTCCTAATTCAATTCTTGGCATAGCACATAATAAATGTTGCATGTGTGGTTGTGGTAGTTGCTCCTGTTACTAGGATCTCAGAGAATTTATGAACCATCCCAAGAGGTGTTAAGCAGCTTGTCTAGTTGAGGTGGTATCCAAGGCCTCTGATTTGAAGTTCAAGTTTTAAACACTGTGCTGCATTGTGCCTCTAGTTGCAGCAACAGCAGTTCTGCTAGCATTAGTAACTGAGTTAATGAAGCACAGGTGTTTGCTTCCCCCAATAGCTGAGTTCAAACCTGTTGATGAGGAGGGAGAAAGAGACAGATGTTGGTCATTTTCTTGCAGAAGGTAGCTATGTTCTTGACTGGAGTTTTGCTGTAGAGGAGCTATGGTGTGTTCAGATATCTCTTTTTCCTTAAAAGGAAGTAATAAGTGTGGAAAGCTCTGTCTCTGAACAAGCTTAATGTCTTCCAGTTGTACCACTTTTTTTTTGATACATATGATTATATGATTGGATTCCCAAGGTCTTTTAGCATTGTATTGCCCAAATATTTTGACTCCTTTGTGTTGCTTTCATTACTTTTTTTTATCTCCCTAATATTGTAAATTCTGTAATAAATTTATGAGATAATATGCAATATAATTTCACCGCACCACAATTACACCTATAACATTAGGAAGGTCAGGAGATATTGTATTTTACTTAAACCTAATTTTTTTCTTCCAGCTGCTAAAATATTTTTAGCAATGTCAAGGCTTTCTTGACAGTGCCTTTCATAGAATAAGTATTTTTAAATGCTCCTTTGTAGTTCTCCATGTAAATGTGCATCTCTAAGTCTCTTCCTATAATGCATGCAAATTTCCTAGCTAAATTAAATTATCCCTGGTTCCAACTTGAGATATTTACATATGAGATCATTTAATCTCATTGGAAATAGGCTTCTAGAGTGTAGGCATCTCCAGAATAACTAACATGCTCAGTTTGGTGAGGTTCTTGCTCCTTGTGCCTCATCCAAGTACATACATTTTGTAAAGGACACCAACCTTTTTGGTTTTAGTGCACGACTTTAAAATGGATAAATTATCTCACTTTAATGCCAAGGGTAACTCATTTATCCCTTTTTGAGGTTAATTTGCTCATCTGCTCTTTCAAATTGATTGCAAGCAAGACCACACATGCTATAAATGTGAGCCATCTACACATGCAATTTAATTCTGATAACACCAGGTATAATTTCATACCTATTACTTCTAATTAATGATGCATTTGTGCTGGTCATGCAAATTTATGATATTGCATGTCCATATCCAAGAAAAAAAAGCTAGATAAATTGTAGAGTAGCTATAGTAGATGCTGTCCTACAGGAATACAATGTTTCATAAAATATTGAAATAAAAGCAATATGACATATTTACAATCTTCATACTGGTAACATGTTTTTTTTCTCTCTCTTCTCTAAATTGATCATGCTAAGGGTTTCTGACTTTTATTAATACTTCCAAAGAACCAACTTTGTATTTGTTGATGTTCACTATTTAGGACTATAAGTTGAAACTTTTTATTTCATTATATTTATTATATGCATATCCCAATATTGTTTGAATTTAATTTGTTCTTTATTTTCCTATCTCTTGATACTTATGATACTTAGATCATTAATTACCAAACTACCTTGTGTTTTAATCATAGTGGCATTATCACTATATATATATATACAGATATTAAAATGATACCAAGAGGTAATTATGGATTTTATAAGAGAAATATATGCAAAAACTCAAATAGAAGTGAAAAATTACTTGAATGACAGAAGTTATCAAAGTTCATAAAAAACAATGAATCATCTCAATAGCCCTTAATATTGTAAAGAGATTGAATATGTTGTTTCAGCTCTTCCCACTAGGAAATGCCATGCCCAAATAGTTTCACCAGTGCGTTTTACCAAATTTTAAAGAAGATTTAACACCTATTATGTACAACATATATCAGTCTCATTTTAGTAAACTTGTATTTCTCTGATAATTAAATGTTGTAGTGACTTCTATACATGCTCTCACATTTTCTATAGATAATCATAACTTCTTTAAATATAGACATTTTTACTGCCTCTTACTTAATGTTGATGATTTTTTCTTTTTTTGTTAAAGAAATTATAGGTTTACAGAAAAATCATGGATAAAATACTGAGTTCCCCCATATCCCCTATTATTTACATCTTGCCTTAGTGTGTTAGAATCCATGGTTAACATTAGGGCTCATTGTTTGTGTTGTTCAATTCATTCTTTTTTAAATAAAAAAAATTTCAAGTAGTATATATAAAACCTAAAATTTTCCCTTTTACTTACATTTAAATATATAATTCAGTGCTGTTAAATACATTCACTGTTTTTTTGTGTGTGAGATGTGTATGAATGGAACCACTGCCAGCCTGGACTTAAAAGGACAGATTGAAGGAAAATGACCTCAAAGACAGAACTGTGGAAACTGAGGTCAATATTAAAAACATCTTCTGAGGTCAAGAGAGGGCCCCCATCCATGTGTGCAGAAAGGGTAATTATGCTATTGAGCTTGGAGAGGGTGGCCCTTCTGCCCATTTGTTCAGGAAAAGTGTGGCTGCCTCAGGCTTCAGAAATTGTGGGGTACATTTCCCAGGGATTGAGGAGAGTTTGACTGCCAACTCATTGTGATAAGGGGGTTGATCCTGGCTCTGGAGAATGGTGGAGTGTAACAATTTTCCCAGTACTCTCAGAGGGTGAGACTTAAAGTTTGGCTGCCACACACATGCTTAATAAGGGTAGAATTGAGAACATGGCCATGGAGCAACTCCTTGGAAATGGCCACTTCTTCCAGCCCTGAAGACTAGAAACTGTGGTTCTATAGAGGACTCTCAGACTTTTTAATCTAATGGGGTATGCCCTGCAGGTTTTTGGAATTGTTTGTGAACTGTGACCCCTGTTTTCCTTCTAATTATTTCCTATGGCAATGGGAAAGTTTATTCTTTCTCTTTTTTATAATGGAAGCAGATAACTCGTTCTCAGTCTCACAGGTCCAGAGTCACAGGGGAAATTTTTCTCCAGCACAGATTACATGTCTATAACTGATTTTGACAAGATTGTATACTTAATATGGTTTAAGGTTTTTGAAATATTATAATGGAATGAATGCACTTTGTATGTTTATTTTAGGGACCAGATTGAGGAGTTTGGCAGTTTGAAGATTTTATGGACCCTAGAAAATTATGTTCTTAAGCTAATCCATTCCTGTGCATATAAACCTAGTGTAAGTGGGAACTTTTGATTAAATTACTTCAGTTAAGAGCCTTTGATTGGGGTGGGTCTTAATCCTTTTACTGGAGTCTTTTATAAAAAGAGGAATAAAAAGCCACAGAAAGAGAAAAAAGTTGCAGAGACGGAGAGGACACCACTGGATCAGAGAGAACAAGAAGCTCAAGGCAACACAGCCAGGAAGAGAAGGCAGGGACCAGAAGAATAGCCATTGGCCCTGCCATGCGGCATGAGTTCAGGATCACTGGCAGCTAACCTGGGAATGAGCTTCACCTGATGCATTGATTTGGACATTTTTCTCAGTATCAGAAATGTAAGCTTATAAAATAAATCCCCATTGTAAAAGCCAACCCATTTCTGTTATATTGCCTTGGCAGCCTTTAGCAAACTAAAACAGGATATATACCCAGAAGTGGGATTACACCATCATATGGTAACTCTATAACCAACTTTCTCAAGAATAGCCAAATTGTCTTCAATAGTGACTCTTCGATTTTACAATCCCACAAACAATGAATTAGTGTTCATTTTTCTCCACATCCTTTCCAACATTTGCAACTTTCCATTTACGGCTTGGGGAGAATAAGAAGGTGTTTCAGTGAATTCTTGTGGCATGACTGTCCAAGAATACTGTTGATTTTCCCAAGTAAAAGCAAACAGATACTGGCATTCCTTGTAAACTGGAATACTGAAAAGTCAGAGGAAAAGCCAGATACTGTTAGCCATCTGGACTGACTAGGAATCTGGGCAATAGAATGTTTGATTTTGGAATTACAGGGAATCAAAGTATAAAAATCTTTTAGCTGCTCACAGGTCTAGAACAAAACTTCATCCTCATTTGTTTGTTTTTGAACCAGCAAAATGGGAGTATTACATGGGCTTGTACAAGAAATTGTTAATCATTGTTTAATTAAGTCCTCAATTATTGGCTCCAATATGGTTTCTGGTTTTAAAAGATGTTGTGCCAATCTAGGTAAATGCTTTAAATTTATAAGGTTAGCAGTTTTACTTCTTCCTATACCTGTAAAATTGTTTCTATACAACTGATTTGGGGTTCTGATAATTATAACTGTGTTTTATGTCTCTCATTGCTAGATGTAGGTTTGTTGAGTTTCACCTGAAAAATACAAATCAACTCCCATTCTTGATGTTTTGAGTAATCTAAAATCATTTCTCTCTCTGAAGATAAACTAAGATGACACTTTAATTTAGAGTATTCCTTGAGCCTACAAGTTTACCATGGTAGACATGCATAATAAAAAGCCATGTTCTTTTACAAAAGACTCAAGTGTTATGTTGACAGGTTTAGGTAGGGTAAAATGCTGAATGTGATTTGAGACTCCCAACTCCTCACATGGTTATGTTACTCTGATTTTTTTTTGTTTAATTGAGTTGGGCTTCAAAAGTGATCAAGTTGTTCTGATATCCAGTAACACTGAGCACAGCTCTTCTTTTATTTTAATTTCAGACTTCCCTTGTTGATTTAGAGTAATTATAGCAAGTAACTGGAAGATTCCTCAGATGCTGATCAATGTGCTGATATATTATTTTCTGAGCCACCCCTTTTGGATTTCTCTTCTCCATAAGGAGAATGATTTAAATCTAGCCCTGAATATGGATATTATTTTTTCCATGTTTGGGTTGTTTGCATTGAGCACAAATGTCCCTAGGAAGTACATTGCATTGCATTTTTTAATCCTTGGGATCTTGGAAATAATGAAGATGTCAACTAGGTGCTCTAGGGTATGTTGTCACTGGCCTAATCTCATATGTCCTTGCAGCTATTATAGCTGTGGGTTCACAAGCTATTAACATCACTGGCTTTTACTTGGTCTGTAGCTCTTCTAAAACATTCTCCAAGTTTTAGTTTTAGTGGTTCATCATGCAGTCTCCCATTCTTGTGTAATTGCTTTTTTTTTTTTTATGTGTGTGTGTGTGTTTTGTTTATTAATCTGGCTGTCTAGTTCAGGTTTAACTCTATTAATAAATAAGGCTGACATTGTTCCCTGCTGTATTAGTCAGCCAAAGGGATGCTGATGCAATGTACCAGAAATCTGTTGGATTTTATAAAGAGTATTTACTTGGGGTAGAAGCTTACAGTTTCTAGGCCAGAGAGTGTAAGTTACTTCCTTCACCAAAGTCTGTTGCCACGTGTTGGAGCAAGATGTCTGATAATGTCTGCAAGGGTTCAGGCTTCCTGAGTTCCTCTCTTCCTGGGGCTCATTCCTCTCTGGGCTCAGATCCACTGCTCTGGCCACAAGGCCACTGTAGACTATCAGACAAACAGCTTGTCTCTCTTCCTGGGGCTTCTGCTGTGTCCAGTTGAGCCTTTTCTTCTTTCTCACCTATCTGTCTCTTTATGTGTTTACTTCCCAGGCTCAAGCTAAAAATCCCAACTAACTCCTGTGCCTTGTTTTCTCTGTGAGTCCCCACCTACCAAGGGAATGGGGACTCAATATCTACTGACATGGCTCAATCAAAACCTTAATTTTATTTAATCAAGTAAAAGTGACACCTCTGAATCCAATACAATCTAATATGCCCAAACCAGTTCACAAACATAATCTAATACCTATTTTTGGAATTCATAAATAATACCAAACCACTACACCTTCATTCCTTGGTTTAATATAGGTAGCCCTGAATGCTTTGTAAAATCTAATTCTAGTTTTTCCTTATAGTCATTAACAAATTCATTCCTCTATTGTTTTCAAAACTGAACTATGGACAAATCTTTTTTGGCAGAAAAACAAAATAGCATGTAATATGACATTGACAGTAGGATTCTTCTTTTTCAGGATCTTCCAATTAGGTCTACCTCATCCATTTCTATGCCTATCCTGGGCAGAAGACCATGTGTAAAGATTGATATAAATATGGAAGACTGGAGTATAAGACTCAATCAAATTTCTAAATTCTTTAAAAAAAAATGAGGATTTTTTTGTGGGTTGGGAAATCTCTGGCTTTAAACCTGAGCTCAGGTTTTGAATAAGGGTTGAAAATAGTTTTTTCTGGCCATGCCGGGAATTTCAGAAGGCCGATCCTAAAAGGCATCTATTTCTTTTATAATTCTTCTGAATAAAAAAGAGAGGTTAGAAAATAGGTTAGCTGTTCCAAAATCTTTAAACAGAGAAGAGCATAAATGGAAGAAGACTGGATAAGAGGGAGGAATGGCTTTAGGCAGTAAAATTATCATCATCTCCTTTGCTTTTCATAGCTCAATTTTATCTCTGAAATGTTTTATTTTGTCAATGGCTTTATATAATGGATATTTTAGGAAAGCTATCATAGATATGTTGGTTATTTTTTCCTTGTTGCCTCTGAATACCAAATAACATATTCACCCCCATTGCATTGGAGAGATTCAAGACCTCTTATTTTCCACTTGCCTTCTGAGGAAACCTATTTCATGTAAACTAAAACTACCCCATGTAGCCATGGGGTAAATTATCCCATGGCTAAATTTACTAAAAAATATCTTTACCAAATTATCTTAGTAAAGATTGATCATTTAAAAAATAAATAAATAAGTATAGAACTTAATGCTCTGTGCCTAATTATTTTCTTTTTATTTAAAAACAGAGAATAGCAAATGCATAACCATAAGATAATTTAAGAGGAATATAACAAAACTTTTCATTTGATAAAATTAGAATTAAATAGGAATTTAAAATTCTCACAAATGTGCCGTTTTGAAGTAGCTTATCTATTACTTAGTGGACATCTAAAATCTTTCTAAAGATAAAGATGTTGAATTTCTGAATCAATGGATTTGATGATTTCTAAATAACCTTGTTACAAAATTATTCTACATTTTAAAAATGGACATCCAGACATCTGGGGAAGATGACAGAATAGGGAGCTCCAGGACTCAGTCCTTCCACAAAGCAACTATTAAATAAGCAGGAATTGTCTGAAACAACTATGATGAAAATCCAGGGGCCAGAACAACACAGTACAGTATCCAAAGTAGAGTGGAAGAAAGAGACTGATAAACTACAGTATAGAATAGTAAATTGCTCTCTCTTCACACTGGCTAGCAGCACCCATCCACCACTCTTGTGGAAGGCAACTGTGGGGTCCAGTCCCTTGCTGGTTATGAAAAGGGATATAAAAATCCTCTTCCTCAAGAACAGAGGTGGGCACAGCCAGCCTCTGAGCAAGGCTTTTGATTAGCAAAACCAAATTTTTAGGGACAGCTATTGTTTCAACTAGCCCCAAACAGTGACAGTGGCAACCATTATTTCAACCTACTGAAGGACAGAAGGTGGTAGAATTGTAAATATGCAGTGCTTCCTCAGTTATGCTGGGTCAGTTAGTTTAAGGGCTGCATTTGCTGGGCAGTCCAGGAAAACTCAGCTTTAGGGGGCCATTGGAAAAGCTTCCTGATCCTTCCTAGGCCACATTGGAGCTGGTCTGTGCCCCCTTTGTGGATCTCTGGCATTGTTTTGGCCAGGAAAGACTGCATGGGAGAGTCCTCTCCAGCATACCCTTTATCCAAGAATGTGCCCTCCAGGAAAAAGCAGCTTGAACTAAGGATAGGAGGTTAAGAAACTACAGATACAGAAACTCTGGGACAATTTTCCTGCTAAGAATAGATGTGGTTCTCAAATGACATCTAATTGAAAATATTTCATCCTAGTTATTCAAATTTGTAATGTTGCAAGTTAGCAACTAGTAGTGAAATTGCTGGACCATAGTTTATGATATTCTTTATAAATAATATGAAATAACTTTCACAATGTTTTTGCAAACTTGCACTACTAACATCAATATATGAATTCCATTTTATTGCTATTTTACATTTTTATCTCTCTGGTTTTCATTTAATTGATCATGTAAGGGTTTCTCCATATTGTTATTCTTTCCAAAGAACCAACTTGGCTTCTTGACCTTTTTTATTTGTTATTTATGTCATAGAATAGTTCTCATTTTTATTATAAAATTATCCTTATCTGTATATTTTTCTATTTAATTTGCTTTTATATAATTGATCTTGTGTCCTAGAATTCTTAGGTCAATGCTTACCAGAATTTTCTGTTTCTTAATGTTAGAGGTGATCTCATTACACAATCTACAAATTCTAAAAAGAAAATAAGGGAACATTATGAACATATTAAGATAACAAATTTAACAATTTGATAGAATGGATGAATTTTTGAATAATATAAATTTTAAAAGCTCATAAATTTAAATAATAGATATCTCTATAGGCCTATATCTCTTAAAGAATGTAAATTTGTAATTTTAGAACATCACACAAGGAAGCCCCCTGTTCATATAGCTGCACTGGTGAAGCCTACTAACCATAAGAATAAATAATACCACCTCTAAAAATATCATCAAGACAAAGGAACTAATTCTTTTAGGCCATAATTTCTCTGATAATTATCAAAAATAGTAGTTTTCTTTGTTTGTTTTAGAATTTCTTGCATGGAAAATGATATAACCAATAAATACAGACAGTTTTACTTCTTCCTATCCAATCAGAAGGGTACTTTAAAAAAGAATAAGTTATATTAACAGGTTACTGTGATAAAAGATCAATACAGAAAACTAAACATAAAAATTTCACTTTTAGCAAAAAAAGACAACAAAATTTTAATAGCATCAAAATTTTTAACACTTAATTAAATATTAACTATTTAATAAATGCTACAATATCTGTGCAAGGCATCTACACTGAAAACTACAGATCTTTGATGAGAGAAATTAAATAGCATCTTATAAATAAATTAACATTCCATATTCATAAATGACAATGTTTTTAAGATATTAATTCTCTGTCCTCCCAAATTATTCTATAGATTCAAGTGATGCCTGCAAAAAAATCGAAGCAGGATTTTATTTTTGTAATTTACAACCTAATTCTACCATTATATGCAAATCTGAAAGATCTAGAACAACCTGCACAATAACATAGTAGAATGTATTTGGAGAAATTGCCCTATCTTATATCAAGGCATGGTATGAAGCAACAGGATTCAAAACAGTGTGGTATTTTCCTAGAAATGGACAAGTAGGTCAATACAACTGCCTAGAGAGTTCAAAATGAGATGCACACACGTTTGAACAAATTTCAGCAAAGTTATGTAGTCAATTCCGTGGAGAAATGATAGTCTTTAGAACCATTGTAAAACAATTGGCCATCCATATGCACAGAAAATGAACCTGAATCTACACCATATACTTCATATGAAAATTACTTGAATTTTTTTCATAGATATCTATGAAAATGTAAAAGTGAGGCAAGCTGGATTAGGGATTAAGAGATGAATCTGCAACCTGGAAGAAAAATACACGGTCATGAAAACACATGGCCATGGGAATTCACCCTGCAGGAAAGACATTACAAGATGGCTGCTGGAAGAACTTCACAAGAATTCCCCATTGGAATGGGACTTCCTCAGGATCAAGGAAAAAGCCCAGATGTTCTCAAGGGACCTTATCATTGTGTGTTCCTGGGGAATTGACAAGTGGGATAACCAATCAAAACAGTAAACAGCTGGGATTCTTTCCCCATCATTAGCAAAGGGACAGAATAATTATTGGTTCAAAAAGCAAGTGCAGAATCTAAATCAGTCCTTTTCCTTTTTTCTTTGCCCTGTTCTTCCCCTGTTCTGTCCTTTCCCTGCCCTGCCTGGGACCCATAATCTGTTATTTTCTCCCATTTCTCTTCTCTCATTTTCTTAATAAATTACTGACCTAACTAAAGTGGCTTGCACTTAAAATTCATTGGCGAGGGGGGCGGATTGTGGGAACATGGTCAATAGGTTAGACATATAATTCTTGGCTTTCACTAAAACAACAAAGAAAAGGCAGAAGCTGCCAAGGGGACCTGCTTTGGGGCACAGCAAGCCAGGACACTGCTTAACAACTCCCAGAAAAGTCAGGGTCTGAGACATGAAGAAGCCAAAACAAGTAATCATGAGTTATTAAATGTCCTCTCTGCCAGCAAGGGCTCCCCTACCCCATCCCTGAGATATTTAGGGTAAAACTCCTGATAAATTATATCTAACTGAGAGTAGAACAGATGTCTACCTCCCTGGGAAGGTGCTCTGAATCATCTAGGAGGGTACTGGACAGAGAGATAAGCCAGGAAAATTGGGAGTTGCTTACCTTAGTGGCTGAAAGTGGCACACATACATGCCCTCAGGGTGGACATACTAGGGGGAGATCCTAGCCCCCTGCGAGGAAGTGCGGTCTGGGAGAGTGGATAGAGATTTTTTGTGGTGAGTTGAGCAAGCTGGGCCCCCCTTGAATATCAGAAGTGACCCTGATTCAACAGGGAGAGGAAACGGGGATTGCCTCAGGCTGGCAGTCATGCCCAGGCACCTAGGTAAAGAGGAATTACATCAGTGAGGAGGCCAAAACAGGCAGTGATTAGCACCACTCCAGCTGACTGCAGGGGATCTAACCTGCCCAAGGGAAAAGGGGCAGATAGACTTCTGAAAAGCTAATTAACCCAAAGAGTCAGAATAGCTCAGTGGAAGTATTCTTGCTTAGTGTATATCAAGTCGCTGGTTTGATTTCTGGCAATTCCTTGAGAAGAGACTCACCAGGTTATCAGGCATCCAGCTGAAACTTTATGACAGAGAACATATAGACATTTTCTTTGTTTTAGATTTTCTTGGATCTCTTACATTTTTCAAAAAAAGGGGGGGGCATTTTATTTTATTTCCCTTACTTTACTCACTAAAACCCAGTTCAAAACCTGCAGAGGACAGGCTGCAGGGTGTGTGATTGAGAAACACCAGCACCATGAGAAGATCCTAAGGGGTCTAAGAAAGAAAGCTTTTTTTCTGTGTTTATTATTGCTTTTTTCTTATATCTCCTTTTTAAAAAAATGTGTTGCTGCTGTCTTGTTTTATATCCCTTCCTTTTCATTCTCTGCTTGTTTCTTTTCTTTTTCTTTTTCTTTTTTTCTTTTCTTTTGGTTACTGATCTCTTCTACCTACACTATTTCTTTCACTCTTTCATCTCTATATCATTTGTTTTCTGTTGTTGTTTTTTCATTCCACTTCTTTTATTTTGTCTCCAATTTTTTTGTTTGTATTTCTCCCTCTCTCCCTTTTTCTTGTGTACTTTATCTTTTTTGCTTTTTTCTTTCTCTCTTTTCTGTTTTATTTCCCCCTCTTCTCACCACTCCAGCATTTTAATTCATTTTATATGTAATTTTCTCTATTCTGTTTCTTGTTTCATTGTTTCTATTCCACTTTCTTAATCTTATTCCTCTGTGCTTCTTACTTGTGTTAATTTTTCAGCTTCCTAAGTCTTATACGTTTGCTCACTTACCATTTACTATTACCATTACTATTATTCTTTTTGTCTTCCTATCCTTTTCCTTTCCTCTGGTAATAATTTTTTTTCTTTCAAAGGAACATAGGTAGATCTCTCTCACACAAAAAAAATGGTTGAACGGGGACAAGATCCTGTCTGAACGAACTGTTTTGAGAACTCACAGAGTAGGATACTTCAGGGTAGCTGGATGAAGTGATAAAATCCTCAAGGTGCTGCTGGCTTCATTCTTGGTTACTGTGTTTCCTCTTCTTTGATTTCCCCTTTTCTGTTTTACCTATTTTGTATACCAGCACATTCTCTTTTCCTTCCCTCATCATTCTATGTTCTGCTTTCTGTTGTTGTTCTTACATAACACCTCTTTGTTTAGTCCTCAATTTTTCTGGTTCTCATTTCTACCTCACCTATCCAGTTTTCTTTCTTTAATAGACTTTTTTTTCCTTTCTCTTTTCTTTCTCTTCCCCTCTCTTTGCACCATATTGGCCTTTTAATTCAGTCTATATATTTTTCTCTATTTGATTTGCCATTTCATTGTTGGTACCCCATTTTATTATTTCTATTACTCTACACTGGTTACATGAGTTAAATACTCATTTCCCAAGGCCTTAAACTGTTCATTTTTCTAACAATTACTCTTATTATTACTATTATCCTTTTCCTTTACTTACCTCTTTCACTTTCTCTGGCACTAACCCCCCCCCCAAGGAAACATAGACAACAGCAATGAAATACAATAACAAGAACAAAGTGTCAAAGATAAAATGCACACACAAAAACAGCAATTAAATAAAACCCTAGAGTAAAGAGAGAAGTTAATCAACTGAATAATCTCAAAAGATAAAAAGATGACCAGAGAGCAACAAAAAAGTACAAACCATACTAAGAAACAGGAAGACATTGTCCAGTCCAATGAACAAAATAAAAACCAAGAACAGATGTAGAACATGGGAAAACTAATCAAAGCTGTCTAAACAAATATCATGGACCAACTGAATGGAGTGAAGGAAGAGATTAAGGATATTAAGAAAACACTGGGAAAACATACTTAAGAAATTGTAAATATACATAAAAAGATAACAGATATGATGGTGATGAATGGCAGAATACAAAAAATCAAAAAGACTGGGAGCACATAACAGTAAATTTGATCAGGAGGAGGAAAGAATTAGGGATGTGGAAGACATATCTGAAATCAAACAGTTGAAGAGATAGATAAAAAGATAGAAAAAAATCCAGCAGGGACTTAGGGATTTGAATGACAAAAAAAAAAAAAAAAAATGTGCAAGCATATGTATTATAGGTATCCCAGAGGGAGAAGAGAAGGGATAAGGCTAAAAAGGAGTGTTGGAGGAAATAATGGCTGAAAACATCCCAAACCTATTGAGGGAGATGGATGTATAAGTCCAGGAAGCACAATTCATCCTAAACAGTATAAATCCCAACAATCTTACTCCAAGACATATAGTCATCAAACCATTCAATGCTCAAGAGAACGAGAAAATGTTGAAAGCAACAAAAGAAAAGAGAAACATCACATACAAGGGCAGGTCAATAAGAGTAAGTGCTGAGTTGATTTCTCATTTGAAACAATGGAGACAATAAGGCAGTGGTATGACATAGTTAAATTACTAAAAGGAAAAACAACAACAACAACAACAAAAAAAAAAAAAACTTCCAGCCAAGAATT
This sequence comes from Tolypeutes matacus, assembly GCA_026826555.1. Classification (NCBI taxonomy): domain Eukaryota; kingdom Metazoa; phylum Chordata; class Mammalia; order Cingulata; family Chlamyphoridae; genus Tolypeutes; species Tolypeutes matacus. The sequence goes on from JAKSZT010000536.1 coordinate 385,407, forward strand.
CTCTATCCAGCAAAGCTGACCTTCAAAATTGATGGAGAGTTCAAAATAGTCACAGATAAACAGAAATTAAGAGAGTATGTCAATAAGAAACTTGCCCTTTAAGAAACACTAAAGGGAGTTCTGTAGGATGAAAGGGAAAAAGAGGGGAGAAACAGTTGAAAGAGAATGCAAGATCAACTAACAAGACAAAAAGTGAAATGAAAACAACATATTGCATGCATAAACCCAAAGAAAATATGGCTAATGTAAGTAATTCATTGAGAGTAATAACACTTAATGGATTAAATTCACCAGTCAAGAGAGACACATTGGCTGAATGGATAAAGAAATATTATCCATCTATATGCTGTCTACATGAAACTGACCTTACACCCAGGGATTCAAGGAGGCTGAAAGTGAATGGCTGGAAAAAAGTCTTACAGGTAAAAAATAACCAAAAAAAGGGTGGGAGTAGGTATACTAATATCGGACAAAATAGACTTTAAAGGCAAAATTTTTGTAAGAGACAAAGACGGGCACTATATATTAGTGAAAGGGGTAATCTTTCAAGAAGAAAGGACAATCATAAGCATGTATGCACTTAACAGGGATGCCTCAAAATACATGAGGCAAACACTGGAAAGACTAAGTGGAGAAATAGGTGCTTCTACAATAATAGTGGAGGACTTTTGTACAACATTATCACCATTAGACAAAATATCTCAATGAAGAATCAATAAAGAAACAAAGACTTTTATTAATACACTAGAGGATCTGAACCTAATAGACATATACAGGACACTACACCCAAATACAGTGGGATATACATTCTTCTCAAGTGCACAGGAGTCATAGTCCAAGATAGACCATGCCAAGCCACAGAAAAAAAACTCAATGAATTCAGGAATATTGATATTATATAAAGTAATTTCTCTGACCATAATGGAATGAAATTGGAAATCAGTAAGAACCAGAGAAACAGATTAGGAACAAAGATAGTAAAGTTAAACAACACACTCTTAGACAAACAGTGAGGCCAAGGAGGAAATCACAAAAGAAATCAATAACCACCTTGAAATGAATGAAAGTGACAACACAACATGTCAAAAGCTATGGCATGCATAAAAACTGTACTGAGAGGGAAAGTAATAGCCATAAATGCATATATTGAAAAAGAAGAATGAGCTAAAATCAAAGACCTAAGTGAACACCTAGAGGACTTGGAAAAACAACAACAAACTAATCCCAAAGGAAGTAGAAAGAAGGAAATAACAAATATTAGAGCAGAACTAAATGAAATAGAAAATAAGAAAGGAATAGAAAAAATGAACAAAATGAAAAGCTGGTTCTTCTAGAAGATCAATAAAATTGACAAACCCTTAGCCAAACTAACAAAGAAAAAGAGAGAGCAGATACAAACACACAAAATAAGAAAGGAGGAAGTGGATATCACCACTGACCCCATGGAAATAAAGAATTGCATAAGAGGAAACTTTGAAAAATTATATGCCAAAAGAATGATAATTTAGAGGAAAAATAGACAAAGTCCTAGAAACTCACAAGGAGTCTACACTGATGAAAAACAAATTGATAAATTCAACATACCAATTACAAGTAAAGAGATAAACTCAGTCATCTAAAACCTCCTAACTAAGAAGAGCCCAAGACCAAACGGCTTCACAGGTGAATTTTACAAAACATTCTGGAAAGAACTAACACCAATCCTGCTTAAATTCTTCCAAAAATAGAAATAAAAGGAACATTGCCTAACCTATTTTATGATGCCCAATTACCCTAATACCAAAGCCAAACAAAGATGCCACAAGAAAGGAAAATTACAGACAAATCTCTCAAATGAACATAGTGTCTCACAAAATACTTGCTAATCACATTGAGCAATACATCATGACCAAGTAGTTTTCATCCCAGTTGTGCAAGGATGGTTCAACATAAGAAAATCAATCAATGTAAAAAACCATATAAACAGAATGAAAGAAAAAATCACATGATCATCTCTATATATGCAGAAAAGCATTCGATAAAATACAACACCCATTCTGATAAAAAACATTGCAAAAGCTATGAATAGAAGGAAAGTTTCTGACCATCATAAAGGGTATATATGAAAAACCTTGAGATAACATCATCTACAATGGTGAAATCATAAGAGCTTTCCCTTTAAGTTCAAGAACAAGACAAGGATGCCCACTATCACTGCTCCTACTTAACACTGTATTACAAGTACTTGCTTGAGCACTGAGGCAAGAAAAAGATATAGAAGGCATCCAATTTGGAAAGGAAGAAGTAAAAATTTAATTATTTGTAGACTCATGATCCTAAACATAGAAACCCCTGAGAAATCTACAACAATGCTTCTAGAACTTAGAAATGAGTTCAGTAAAGTCACTGGCTATAATCAATGCTCAAAAATCATTAGCATTTCTGTACAAAAATAACGAGCAATGTGAGGAGGAAAACAAGAAAAAATAATATTTACAATAGTAACTAAAAGAATCAAATAGCTAGGAATATATTTTATTAAAGATGTAAAGGGCATATACAGAAAACTATACAACATTGTTAAAGGAAATCAAAGACTTAAATAGACGGAAGAATATTCCCTGTTCATGGATAGGAACACTAAAAATCATTATGATGTGTATCCTAAGCAAACTAATCTACAGATTTAATGCAATCCCAATATAAATCAACACTGTATTTTTAATGAATTGGAAAAACTAACTACAAAATTTATTTGCAAGGGCAAAAGACCCCAAATAGCCAAAGACAAATCAAAAAAGAAAAATGACTCCTCAGGATGGGGAGAAGAGGTATGGACTAGAGTGGACTTACTGGTATTCTACTATGACATATTGTGATTCAAGAAATGGAAGAAATTACAACATTGATGCAGAGCCAGTGGCCATTGGAGGCTCTGGGGGCAGGGAGAGGGAATAGCGTTATAATACAGGTGCTTTTTTGGGACCCAGCAATTGTCTTCCTTGACATTGCAACAATAGATATAGGCCATTTTATATCATCATATAACATGCAGAACTGTGCAGGAGAAAGTGTGGTCTACAATGTGAACTACGACGCATGCTTAATGACAAAGCCCCAGGATGTGTTTATCAATTGCAATTAATGTGCCACACTAATAAAGGATGTTTATGTGGGAGGCTGTGGGAGGTGTGGGATGTGGGGCATATGGGAATCTGTATATTTTTTGTGTAACATTTATGTAATCTAAGTATCTTTTTTAAAAATAAAAATAAAAATAAATAAAATAAAAAAGAGAAAAATGAAATTTGAGATATTACACTACATAATTTTAAATTATACTACAATTTTAAAACATACCACTATAGGTCAAAACTGCATGGTATTGGTACAAGGATAGACATACAGATGAATGGAACCAAATTGAGAGTTCTGATATAAATCCTCACATATATAATCATCTGACAGTCAACAAAGCCACCAAGCCCACTCAACTGGGAGAGAATGGCATCTTCAACAAATGGTGCTTGGAGAACTGGATATCCATATCCAATAGAATGAGAGAGGAACACCATCTCACACTTTATACAAAAATCAATTCATGATGGAACAAAGATCTAAATATAAGAGCCAAGACCGTAAAGACCTTGGAAGATGGTGTAGGGAAGCATCTACAGGACCTTGTAATAGGAAATGGTTTCATGAATGTCACATCCAAAACATGCACAATGAAAGAAAAAATAGATAAATAGGATCTCCTCAAAATTAAAACGTTTTCCACCTCAAAAGATATTATCTAGAAAGTAAAAAGGGAGTCTACAAAGTGGGAGAAAATATTCTTGGCAACAATATATCTGATAGGAGCCTAATAACCAGCATATATAAAGAAATCCTATACATCAAAAATAAAAAGACAAACAACCCATTTAAACAATGGGCAAGTGACCTGAATAGACACTTCTCCATGGAAGATATACAGATGGCTAAAAAGCACACGAAAAGATGCTCAACCTCGCTAGCTATTAGGGAAATGCAAATCAAAACTACAATGAGATACCATCTTACAACCAATAGATTGGTGGTTATTGGGAAAGCAGAGGACTATATGTGTTGGAAAGGATTTGGAGGAATGGGAACCCTCTTCCACTGCTGGTGGGAATGTAGAATGATCTAGCAATTGTGGAGGACAGTTTGGCAGTTCCTAAAAAAATTAACTATAGAACTGCCATAAGATCCAGCAATTCCACTGATGGGTATAGACCCAGAAGAATTGAAAGTAAAGACATGAAGAGATATATGCACACCAGTGCTCATAGCGGCATTATTCACTATTGCCAAAAGCTGGAATCAACCCAGATGCCCATTAACAGATGAATGGATAAAAAAATGTGGTATATACATACAATGGAATGTTGCTCAAATCTAATAAGGAATACAGTGCTAACCCACAGGAAAACATGGATGAATCTTTATTACCTTATGTTTAGTGAAGCAAGCCAGGCATTGATGGATGAACAGTGAATGACTTCACTGATATGAATTAAGCAAATTAAGCAGACTCAGAGAGCTCTTGTCTGGAAGACAGGTTTACAGAAAATAGAAAGGATGAAAAAGGTTGTGAGCCAACACCCATATGGATGCAATCTATGGAAAGGTGAAAGTGAGTAGTTGCATACTGAAGGGATATTACAGGAGGGTAATCATATTATTGGGTTGTGTGGTGCAGGTTTAACACTTGGGTATATTGGGGAGGGTGGGTTGTGAGGTCCAGGGAACTGGGGGGAGGGTTGGGTGAGGGACCATGTGTATGTGGGAATGCTCTTATGGTAATATGACAAGAAAGGGTAACTGGTTTAGGGTGTTGGTTGGGGGTGGCATTCAGGAGAGGGTGCACCTGGAGTGGGCTTCTCGGGAGTGTTTGAGTTGATCATTTTTTCATAATATGTTGTATCTGTGAATGGAGACTCACATAATGAGCAGAAAGGAGTTGGACTCCCATACTCTGGAGTACTGACTTGTTCACAAATAAAGATGTGGGAGCCTTTCAAGAGCATGGGAGGCTCCTAATAGGCCAGGACAAACCAGTGTGTCAAGACCTCAGTGTTGCATGTAACTATGAATCTTGTCATCCTAAGAGTGAAGCCAGGGCATCACCATGGGCCACAAGGGTATGGAGGGAGAGGAATAGAATAGATCAAACAGCGGGTATTTAGTGGGCAATGGAAGTGTTCTACATGATCTTATAATGGTGGACACAAGGCATGTTAAATCTCATCAAAATTTATAAAACTGTGCAGTCTAGATTGCAAACCAAAATATAAACCATTGACCATGTTTAGTAGCTATGCTTCACTATTTGTATATCAGATTTAACAAAGTTACCGGCTACATATAAAAAGGTAGCAATATGGGAATGAGGAAAAGGGGAGGATGTTGGGTCCCCTGTATTCTGTACAGGACTTTACTGTGACCTAAAACTTCATTGAAACAAAATGAAAAAGTGTAAGACAATGGGGAATAAATATAAGAAAATGTCACTGTACAGACAGTACACCAGATATTACAGTGACAAAAGGCAACATGTCAAAAAAAATGTTTTAAAAAAATTTTTCATCATTTTTAACATCCCAATCTTTTAATTTAATTTTATTTTTTGTTCTTTAAAATTTTTATGATTTTAATTCTTATATTTAAACTTATTTTTATTTCATTGTCCTATTAATTTTATTTGACTATTTTAATGGCTTCATTTTTTAAAAAGCTTTGGATCACAGAAGGGTTACAGTTGGGGCAGGGGAGGATCATTGGTGTGGGGTGTCAGTGACGGGGGATACATGGGAGGCAGTTCACCTAGGCATACATATAAGGTACATAAAAATGTTCAAATGTTCACAAGGCATTGTCACAGTGGATGGAAACTCAGACAATAACCGAAAGAATATTGAATTCCTATCCTGGAGAGCACTGCCACATTCTCTAATGGAACAACAACAGTCCCCCATGTACATGAGCAATGATTGGCAAAAGATGATGATCCATTGATGAGCCCTTGACATTGATGACTATGCTTATGAGCTTTTATTCTTGAAATTGAAACTTAGCCTATTGTTGTGGGGTGCCTAAGAGTTGCCTTTTGAGAGCCTCTTTTTGCCAAATGCAGTCTCTCTCTAAGCCAAACTCAGTATATAAATGCATTACATTCCCCTCAGCATGGGACATGACTCCCAGGGATAAGCCTCCCTGACACTAAGGATTACTACCAAGCACTAACTAACAATGCAACTGGAAAATGACCTCGAATAAAAGGGAGGAAAAGTAAAGACAAATGAGTTTATATGGCTAAGAGACTTCAAAGTGAGTCGGGAATTCATCAAAGACGTAACACTTATGCACTTCTCAGTAGGGTCTCTTTGACAGCCAAGGTAGATACTATCTCAAACTGTGGGGCTCCTGAGGGCTCTGGAGACACCCAGGTCCTATGGTAAGGGAAGATAGCTCCAACAGTGTTGGACTCAATTATGTCCTCTCTACACATGACTCATCTGTCTCTTCTATTTAAGCCTATACTTGGTGCTGGAATTTGTAGGTGTGCATTTAAGAAACTAGTGTGTTTGGGCTCTCCATGTGCCAACTGGACCCCAAACCTCAGTGAGGTTGCAACACCTACTCTACAGCTTATTGGACTCACCCAGGACAACAAACAAGGAGATGATGATGGACAACAACCATCCAAAGGAACAGAGAGAGCCTGCAACTGCAAGCAAGATAGTCCCATCTATCTTCCCCATGGGATATGAGCTCCCTCTCAATTGGAGGTGGAGTGAACATCTCCATCCCAGTATCCTCAGGATTGGGGAAAGAACTATGGACTAGAGTGGACTTACTGGTATTCTACTATAGGCATATTGTGATTCTAGCAATGGAAGAAATTACAACTTTGATGTGGTGCCAGTGGCCACTGGAGGCTCGGGGGCAAGGAGACAGAAAAACAGTTGTAATATGGGGGCTTTTTCAGGACTTAGGAATCATCCTGAATGACAATGTAAGAACAGATATAGGCCATTTTATTGATAGAAACACATAAGATGCAGAACTGTGTGGGAGAGAGTGTAGATTACAATGTGAACTATGGTCCATGCTTAATGGAAAACACCAGGATGCATTTATCAAATGCAATGAAAGTGCCACACTAATGAAGGATGTTTCTGTGGGTGGGTGTGGGAGGCATGGGGAGTAGGGCATATGAGAGTCCCTGTATTTTTTGTGTAACATTCATGTAATCTAAGGATTTTTAAATAAAATAAAATAAAATAAAATTCATATTCTGTAGCTTAGCCAAGAAATCCAAGAACATCTTGCAACAAAATTATAAATAAAAGTTTAAATAACTCCTGTAGGAGAAAAAACTTCATTTTCTTGGATTAAGCAAACAGTTGTTAGCTACAATACAAAAGCATGATCCTTAAAAGAAAAGACATGATCAATTGGATCTCAACACAAAGAAAATTTTGCTGTAAGAATGAAAATAGTAATAGAATGAAAACAATATTACTCACTGGGAGAAAATATTTGAAATACATATACTTAGTAAAGAAATATTAATCAGGATATATAAATGTTTCTCAAAACTTAAGAAAAATAAGAAAATCCAATAAAGATTAAACAAATATTTTGGATAGATACTTCATCAAGAAATATATACACACTGCAAATAAGTACATGAAAAGATACTAGATCTCAATAGACTTTAAGAGAAGGCAAATTAAAATTTTAATGATACTGATACTTGTCCATTACAATGGCTTCATTAAGTAAGACTCAAGAAATTTTGAGGGCACCCTTAACCTGAGCTTCCAGGATAGTTTTTAAAAATATATTTTTATTTTTTTTAGAGATACTTAGATTACATAAATGTTACATAAAAAATAGAAGGGATTCCCATATGCCCACTTCCTTCATCTCCCACATTTTCCCACATTAACAACATCCTTCATTAGTGAAGTACATTTGTTACAATTGATGAACACATTTTGGAACATTGCCAGTTAGCATGGATTATAGGTTACACTGACGTTTTCACTCTCTCTGCCACAATTTTTAGGTTATAGCAACATATATAATGGCCTATATCTGTCATTCCAATGTCATTCAGGACAATTCCCAAGTCCCCAAAATGCCCCCATATTTCATCTGTTTTTCTCTCTCCCTGCACTCAGAACCTACAGGGCAACTGCCTCCACATCAATGATATAAGTTCTTACATTGCTAGAATCAAAATAAGTCTATAGTAGAATACCAGTAAGTCTACTTTAAGTCCATAGTTCATTCCCCAATCCTGGGATTCTGGGATGGTTATGACAGTTCCACCTCTAATTGAGAGGGGGCTTCAATCCCATAGGATAGATGGATGGGATTCTCCTGCTCACAGTTGTAGACTCTCTTGGTTCTTTGGGATGGTCATTGTCCCTCATCATCTCCTTGATAGCTGTCCTGGGTGAGTCAAATGGTCTGGAGGGTAGGTGTTGCAACTCCATTGAGATTCAGGGTCCAGCTGGTACATGGACTACTCAAAGATTTAAGTCTCTTGGACATACAACTATCAACTCTAGTACTAATTATAGGTTCAAACATAAGGGTCAGAAGAGCCATATGTAGTGAAACAATAACTGAGTCCAACTGTGTCACACTGGGGAGCATAAATTACAAAGTAGGGCCCACTGGCAAGGCATAAAACTCCTGAGATAGCTGCCCTGACTATAGTGTCTGAATGTCTCCAGAGCCCTCAAGAGCCCTGAGACTTGAGGTAGGATTTACTTTGGCAGTAAATGAGACCCTGCTGAGAATTAAATAAGCATAACCTCTGGAATGACCACCCGACTCACTGTGAAGTCTCTTAGTCATATAAACTCATTTGTCTTTACCTTTTCCCCTTTTGGGTCAATGTCTTTCTCCAGTTACATTGCTAATTGGTGCTTTGTAGTAATCCCTCAGTGCCAGGGAAGCTCATCCCAGGGAGTCATTTCCCACACTGGGGGGAAGGTAATGCATTTGTATGCTGATTTTGGCTAGAGAGAGGCCACATCTGAGCAACAAGGAGGCTCTCAGGAGTCAACTCTTCGGCACCCCACAACACTAAGCTGTTTCAATTTCAAAAGTAAAAGTTCATAAGTACAGTCATCAATATCAAGGGCCCATCAATGGGTCATCCTCCTTCACTGGTCATTGCCCCTGTACTCAGGGGATTCTTGCTGTTCCATTAGAGAATGTGGCAGACTTCCATGGACAGGAATTCAATATTCTTTTTTTTACTGCATGAATCTCTGCCCACTGTGACAATCCCCCATGAATACTTGAACACATTTATATGCCTTATATGTATAACTCAGTTGAACTTCATGCCACATATGCTCCATTACTGACAGTCCACAACAATGGTCATTCCCTTGTCATAGTTGTAACCCTTCTGTAAGCCAAAAAGTACTCAAATAAAATTAACAAGAAAATGAAATAATAATGATAGTTTTTAAAATAAGAAATAAAATACAAAAAAATTAAAACATTTAAAAAAATTTGGAGTAATAAAAATAATAAAAAATATTTTAAAAATTGTTGACATTGTGTCTTCCATCACTGTAAGATCTATTGTCTTGTATGTACAGTGATGTTTTCTTCCATTTATTCTTCCAGTGTCTTAGTTTTTTTAATTTTGTCTTCAAAGAAGTTTTAGTTTACAGAAAAGTCACATACATAATATAGGGGATTCAACATCTTCCCCATTTTTCCTTTCCCTTATTAGTAACAATTTATATGTGGATGGTACATTTGTTACAATTGATATGCAAATATTGAAACATAGCTACTAACCATTATCAATGATTTACATTATGGTTTACATTTTGGACCATGTAGTTTTATAAATTTTGGTGGAATTTAACATGGCCTGTATCCATCATTGCAAGATTATATAGAACACTTCCATCACTCTCAAAGTGCCCCATGTTCCACCTATTCTATTCCTCCCACCCCCTCCATGAGGTTTTTATCTCTCAAACTGGTCCATCTTCAGTCCCCAACATTTAGTCAATTATCCTTTAGACTTCCTACCCAAGGCTGACTCCAGCAGTGGTTTCTGCTCCAGAAAACCTCTGATTCCTCATATCTGCCAATTTCTTCAGAACAGATTTCATTTCCCTGAATGATGTGATTTTCAGAGGTCAGATTTTTCTTATTTTGAGGGTGGAAGTGACAACTTCAAAACCCTTTACATGATTGGATGAATACATAGCCCTTATCATTCAATTATACATATTTAAATTTTTTCTAGTAGGGTTTATTTCTTAGCAAATTAGATTTTTAGTTAGATGTTTAGCAGTGTATAATTTTAATTTCATGTGTGTGTGTGTGTGTGTATAAAGTCATTTAGCTTGCATTCATTTTGCTCAGAAATTTCTATACTCTGTCTTCATTAAAATTTATTGATGCTGTTTCAATATTCTAACAATGATCAATTAAAAATAATATATCTCTGCATTCAAAAATATGTACTCTTTAATTTTTGCATTTATAGTTTTATATATATATATATATATATATATATATATATATGGCTAGATATCCTTTTAAATTTTTGTCCTTTCATTTATTACTTGCTGATTTATTGTCTTCTTTACTTATCAATAACTGATAAAGGAGAATTTAATTCTTCCATTGTAAGTGTATCTGTTTCATCATGTAGTTTTATCCAATGTTGCTGAATGCATATTGAGGCTATATAAAATACTTCTATCAGTCAGGGTCTTAAAACAGGAGAGTGTAGAAACAACCACAATAATGGCATAAAAGAAATTATTTTTGGCTTCTTGTCATCTTGCCCAGCTTAGTCATGAGTTCCCCTTTTGAGTGAACACCTCCCCTCTGGATTCCAATCTAGTTTTCTACTTTTCTTTTTCCCCCTCCTCCTTGGAGCTCATGGGAGCTGAAGCTTTGTAAGCCGGGCACCCCTGCACTGCCCTCAGGTGCAGGTGACTTTTCATTCCATTGTACGTATATACCACAAGTTGTTTATCCTTTCATCTGTTAAAGGGCATTTGGGTTGATTCCAAGTTTTGGCAATAGTGAATAAAGCCACTATGAACGTTTGTGTACATATTATCTGTTCATGTCCTTGCTTTCAGTTCTTCTGGGTATATACCCAGCAGTGGAATTGCTGGATCATACGGCAATTCTATAGTTAGTTTCCTGAGTAACTGCTAAACTCTCCTCCACAGTGGCTGCAGCCTTCTACATTCCCACCAGTAGTGGATGAGGATTCCCATTCCTCCACATCCTTTCCAACACTTTTAGTCCTCTGTTTTTTTAATTGCCACCAGTCTAATGGGTGTAAAACAATGGCTATTGTTAGTAGTAATATTTTGATGATGCTTTTTCATACTTTGTAATAATTGTGTCACATCAGTGTAAGTTGTTGGTGATGGGGTAATGTATGGTAGCCCTGTATGATGATATGCATGTTTGTTTTATAAGTTCACAACTTCTACTATAATCTTATTGTTTATGTATGTTCATGTATGAATGATAAACTTCAATATAAAATTTTAAAAAGAAAAAAAGGGTGTCTTTTCCTGCATTCTTGGCTGGCTGTTCTGTGTCTATATCTCATCACCTGATTAACTTCCACATAACATCCAAAACAACTACCTATAATTATCTTATTTAATGATTGTATTAATGAGAGTTTATTGATACAAATGTATTTGATGATACAAATGTATTTGATGAGTATATTATTTTCAATAGATGCAGACAGCTGAAAGAAAAGTGCAAGGAATGTGGAGTACCTGAGGTCTATTTAGAATGGAAGTTTAACATCTGCTAAAAAGAATGTACTGGGTGTCCCAGTGGGTTAAAGATGGATGAAATAGGTGATGAAAAGTGATAAAATAATTTAAAGTAAAATAAAATATTAAAAGATCTTTGCCTGGACCCAGACAACCATCTGCAGTGAACTAAAGATTAATATTATGCCAATCTGTTTCTTTTGGGTTCAACTGACACTCTTATTCTCCCCACCCCAGAAAAAAGAAAAAGAAAAGGAAAAAGAGGGCAAAACAAGACAAACTAAATAAAGAAAAAATGATTATGTTTTGTGGTGTTTTCCTCATTCTAACCATTGCCCTTATATTAGCTTATGACTAGTAACACATAATGATACTTAGGAACACAAAACATCATATCAGCAAAATTAAAAAAGCTTTAAAAAGTCCATATGACCACCATAATAGTATGGGTTTTATTTCTGCAGGTATTTAGTATATTTACACATGCATTGGCTTCTGTATAGTGCCCATGGGAGTTATTCTCTTCGGGTCAACTCCTGTGTCTTTTAATTCAAGGTGTTCCGAAAAAAGCTTTCCAAAAAGTTTCTTTTGGAAGGAAGAGTCATGTAATTGTCAAAAGCATTCCACATGTATTTGCTATTTTCATAGCACAGTCACAGAAAAGTAAAAGGAGCCAGTCAGAAGGACACCAGGACATTCTAAAGAAATGTAAAATGTTACAGAAGTGAGTATGTGTATGTGTGTGTATATGGTGCATCTATCTGTGTATGTGTGTTGTATAAAACTTTGGGTCTAAATCATCTGAAATGCAGACAATCCTACTTTTCATAAAAATTTGATCTTTGTAAATCCAAATTTAAAAGTAGAGCTTTTGGAAATATTTTTGCTGATCAGGCTGAAGATAAACTGATTATCTGAAATATTTAACAAAGTGCCTAGAATATTATAATTTTTCAATTTATGGTATCTAAATATACTATACAAAATCCATCAAACAATTAAGTCCATTCTTGTCCTTTTCACAATTTTTCTTTATTATAGATGTATGAGTACATCCATGTGTTAAGAGATGCAAATACCTGCATGAATATTAGGGAAATATTTGTTTCTACTGTTAAATTCTCTACATTTTCTACAGTTTTGTTCTAGAGTTTTAATGTAAAATTATTACTAGATCCCTTTTATGTTCTCTAAATAATCATGTTTTTTCACATGCACTGAAAACAAGTTTGGATAACCTCAATTTATAAGAAAGCATTTTTGAAAAGCTATATTTTGAACCCAGAGTAAACTATACTAGCCTATATGTTTTTTCCTTATACATACTATTTGTCCACCATGAATTCTTCTATTCCTTGCTTTCTGGTAGAACACAAAATAAAAGGCAAACCAATTAACTGATGAAAATGCAGATGCATATTTTCTTATAAAAAACTTTGTTCCTAATCAAAATATTTTCAGTGAGGTTGTTCTGTGAACTTTATTTAGGTTAGAATCAGAAGCCTTTTTAAAATATATCTTTTACACGGACTTCATTTCTTTGCTCTTGACAAAAGGTAAATAAATCCAGTATCATTAGTTCTACTTCTCAGTTGAATAAAAAATCTCAAAATGAATGTGTAGGAATATTATGATAGAAATTATTGGACACGAAGAATGGATGTTTGTCCTCATTATCTATAGACTAAGGACCTGTACACTACACCATATTGTTACCTCATTATAAAAAAAAAAAAAAAAAGAAAGTAACAATTCACTGGAAGTAACATTTTTAAGGAGATATACTCATGGAAATTTAAGTGTAGATCTGTAAACAGGTCATTCTTTCATCTCAGTTCCTTCAACATGGCAACAGAAAACAATTAACTTTTGAATGTATTTCTAATAGCAACCTCTAAAATGTGCCTTTGGAATAATCAGGAAAAATGAGAAGCTTTCTTATAAATAATACCCTGTGTTCATATATTCAGAAAGCCAATTGCTGCTTTGAATTTCCTATTACATTCTATCCATGACTTAAACCTGAACAACACATGTCAAGTAGAAATTTCACTGAAATATTAACAAATTCATGTTACTTCTCCTAAATAATTAAGAGACTTGATTTTTTTAAATTTAAAGAATAAATAATGAGTTTAACTTCATGTGTTGAATTTTAACATGAGATTGGCACTGTGTAGATAAATTATATGCAGCAAAATGAAGGGGAGGGAATTGCTTAAATTTCCACTGGGAGATAGTGGCAAAGACGGATATAGACCTCTTTTCTTTACAGAGATAGAGAAAATCTGGAATGTCTTTGGCCTGTGGATAATGTAAAATAGATGTAAAAAGCATGGAAGCTGGCAACAAATAAAGGTACATTACTGAGGTCAGCTACTTAATATCTTAATGATTTGGTGTCAATAATTGAACCCTTCTTGCCATTTCCTTATAAGTAAAATGAGTATAGAACAGTAACTGCTTACTTATTTGGTTGTTATGGGATTTAAACATAAATTTATTTGTAAAAATGCCAGGAATAAAATATGCTTTCATTAAATACCATTTGATATAAAAATAATACCTTAATCTACAAAGCATTTAAAAGATTAATCATGTAATAAAACCACTATGACTGTGTCTTGTCTCAATTTAACAATCTACAATGTTAAAAATGCTGAAAACCTTTAATATTAATTTCCTGTATTATTTCAGATAATACAAGTTTCTATTCAATATTATGAACTCACCTCTTACTAATGGAAACTCAGATTAATGTCACTGAATTTGTCTTTTTGGGACTATGGGACAAAAAGCAGATAGAGCTGCTTTTCTGTTTCTTGTTCCTGCTTTGTTACTTGGCAGTCTTAATTAGGAACGTCATCATCTTACTATCACCTGCAGTCATCTAATTGAACAACCAATGTATTACCTTCTCTGTCACCTCTCCTTCATGGACCTCTTCTTCACATTTGCTGTGGTTCCCTGTATAATCAGAGACTTAGCTGCAGAGAGAAAAAAATTTTCCTATAAAGACTGTATGACCCAACTCTTCACTGTCCACTTGCTGGCAGGTGTGGAAATATTCATCTTGGTGACCATGGCTTTTGACCGCTATGTTGCCATTGTCAAACCCCTGCACTACATGGTCATCAGGAACTGGCAGATGTGTAACGTGCTGATCTTAGAGGCCTGGGGCTTGGGTTTTTGGCACTCTATTTCTCTGCTGCTCATGGTCCTCTATTTACCTTTCTGTTTCCCTAATCAGATCAATCACTACCTGTGTGATGTGAAGCCTCTTTTGAAACTTGTCTGCAAAGATATTCATGTGGTTAGTATTTTAGTTATTGTCAATTCAGGGATGGTGGTGATTGTAGTCTTTCTTGTCCTGGTGACTTCATACATAAACATATTGTACACTCTTCGGATCCCCCATTCCTCTGCAGGATGACACAAAGCTCTCTCAACCTGTAGCTCTCATATAATTGTTGTGGTTTTGTTTTTTGTGCCCTGTATCTTTACCTATTCCCTACCTGCTAGTAGTGATAACAAAGACAAGGAAATCTTTGTGTTTTACACCGAGATTGCTCCCATGTCAAATCCTCTTATTTATTTCCTGAGAAATGTG
The DNA here is from genome assembly GCA_026826555.1 of Tolypeutes matacus. Classification (NCBI taxonomy): domain Eukaryota; kingdom Metazoa; phylum Chordata; class Mammalia; order Cingulata; family Chlamyphoridae; genus Tolypeutes; species Tolypeutes matacus. The sequence goes on from JAKSZT010000536.1 coordinate 400,833, forward strand.
GAGATGAAAATTGCGATGAGGAAACAATGGTCTCATATGGCACATTCAGAAATAAAGTAAAAAATTGCTATTCATTGCACTTCCAATCCTGTATCCTTAGTGTAATTATCATGAAAGATATTGTAGAAAGTATTTAATCTGTCTTTGCTAATTGTACTAAATGACCTCTGAATTTACTGAACCAAAGAATCAAATAGCTTTTATTCATTTACCAATCTCACTTGAAAGTATCCAACTAGTTATTGGTGTCACCATTTGAATTTGAAAAAAGCCAGAAACAAATTCTAAAGCACAAAATTTATTGTGTCTCTCTCCTATCCAAAAATTTGTGTGGAAACTATTTTCCTTGGACTAAAATCTAGACTTCTCACATATTAATCAGAAATCTGCCCAAATTGGTACAAATCTACCTTGCTAATGTTAGAACCCACTTCATTGGAAAAAAGTATGGTTGTATACAATGATAATAGGTTTTCCATTCTAGGAGACATGATTCAAATGTTTATTTTTGTTCTTGTCAACTTGCTTAGTTTTAGTGAGCCTCAGTTTTTTGAACTACAGAGGAAAATGGATTTGACAGTTTGAGATTATTTCTGTGAATCCCAAAAAGAGAAAGATTATATTTGTAAACAAATGTATTCTTCTCGTTGTAATACCCTTTGATTATGTTGGATTCAGTTGCAGAGTCCTTGATTAAATTACTGCTGAAGATTAGGGTTTTGATTTGACCACATCAGTAAGGTTTGACTCAGGTTGAGTCCCTGTCCCCTTGGTGGGCCTATATAAATGGCCACTCACTCAAGAGGACACATGAGATAAGAGAGAACTCTGTCATTTTTGAACCTGGGGCTCCAGGGAGAGGAGATATTTGCCTGTTAATTTGCAAATGACTTTGGGAAGAGAACAGAACAACCGAAACTGATATAGAAAGACCAGAAAGAAATGAGCCCTATGCCAGGAGAAAGAGGAAGTCCTGAGAGACAAGCCCTATGCCAGCCTGCAGCTGAGAGAGAGAAAGCCAAGGGGAAGGCAGAACTCTCACAGAGATAAGCAACAATCTTGCTTCAACATTTGGTAACAGATATTGGTGAGAAAGCAACCTTGAGTTGAGTTCTTTAGGGCCTTTTAACTGCAAGCTTTTACCCTAAATAAATAAACTTTACAAAAGCCAACAGATTTCTGATATGTTGCAATGGCATCCCTTTGGCTGACTAATACAATGGGGTAATATTAGGGATTTTTTTTTATTGTGGGTAAAAATCAAATTTTTCACGATACATACCAATATTTGTGAAATGATATATAAATATATATGCATATATTTGCATTTGCTTACAAAAATGTTATATATGTATATATTTAAAGGTGCTTAGATTACCTAAATATTACACAGAAATTACAGGGATTACAGGGATTCCCATGTTCCCCACCTCCCATACATCTCACAACATCTCACACAAACATCCTTCATCAGTGTGGCTCATCACCCTCAATGGATATACACATCCTGTGGCCTTGCCACCAAACATAGACCACAGTTCACATCGTAGACCGCACTCTCTCACACACAGTTCTGAATGGAATGGCTGATTTAAAATGTCCTACATCCGTCGCCACAACGGCACTCAGGACAACCCCCAAGTCCTGAAAAAGCCCCTGTATTTCAACTGCACTTCCTCTCCCTGCCCCAAAAGTGTCCAGTGGTACCAGCTCCATCTGTTATAATTTCTTCCATTGCTAGAATCACAATATGTGTACAACAGAATACCGTTAAGTCCACTCTAGTGTATAGTGTTTCCCACAATCCTGAGGGGATTGGGATGGTGATATCCACTCCATCTTCAAGTGAGAGAGGGCTTATATACCAAGGATATGGTGGGTGGGATTATCCAGCCTGCAGCTGCAGGCCTTCTCCATTCCCTGGGATGGCTGTTACCATCATCATCTCCTTGCCAGGTGACTTGGATGAGTCCATTGAGCTGTAGGGTAGGAGTTGCAGCTCCACTGAGATTCCAGGCACAGCTGGCACATAGGTAGGCTAGAGGCTCTAGTCTCTGGAAGTACACCTAAAAACTCCAACAAGACACATAGGTTTGAATATAAGGGACAGGTGAACTATGTGCAGGGATGACTTATTTGAGTCCAACCCTGTCACTCTCAGGAGCACAGATTCCAAAGTAAAGCCCACTGATAAGGCATCATTCTCTGGGGCTATCCCCTCTTATATAGAACCTGGGTGTCTCCAGAGCCCTCAGGCGCCCCTCCGTGTGGGATGATATCCACTTTAGTCTTCTTTGAGATCCTACTGAGGTGTGCATAGGTGTTACCTCTGGGATGACTTCTTAGCCACATGAACTCATATGTCTTTACCTTTTTCCCCTTTTATTCAAGGTCTTTTTCCAGTCGTGTTGCTAGTTGGCACTTGATATTAATCCCTCTTTGCCAGGGAGGCTCATCCCCGGGAGTCATGTCCCACGTTGGGGGGAAGGTAATGCATTCATATGCTGAGTTTGGCTTGGAGAGAGGCCACATTTGAGCAACACAGAGGCTCTCAGGTGGCTACCCTTAGGCACTTCATAACAGTAGGATAAGTTTCAATTACAAGAGCGAAGACTCATAAGGCTAGTCATCAATAACAAGAACTCATCAGTGGGCCATCCTCTTTTGACAGACATTGTTCCTGCAATCAGAGGACTGTTGCTGCTCCGTTGGAGAATGTGGCAGAGCTCTCCAGGCTGGGAATTCAGTATTCCCTCATTTATTGCGTGATTGTCCACCCACCATGAACTTGCCCAACCCTTTGATCATTTGAACAATTTTATATATCATTCATGTATATTCAGATGAACTTACTCCCATGAATCCCCCCTCCCAGACACCCCCCACCAATGATCTTCTGCAGCTCCCATAGTAACCCTTCTGTGATCTAAACTTTCCCTGAACATGAGGCACATATAATAACCAAATACAATTAATAGGAAAAAGAAACAATAATGAGGAGCTTAAATGCAAGAGATAAACACAAGGAAACTCAGGAAAAAAAAAAAACAACTAAAAACAATCTATAATTAGCAGATTGGGACATTAAAATAAAACAAATGAAATCTAGGTGGAGCTGCAACTCCTACCCTACAGCTCAATGGACTCATCCAAGTCACCTGGTGAGGAGACAACGATGGGAAATGGCCATCCCAGGGAATGGAGAGGGCCTGCATCTGCAGGCAGGATCATCCCACCCACCATATCCATGGGATATAAGCCCTCTCTCACTTGGAGTTGGAGTGGACATCACCATCCCAGTCGCCTCTGGATTGGGGGAAGAACTATGGACTAGAATGGACTTGATGGTATTCTCTTGCTCACATATGGTGATTCTTGCAATGCAAGAAATTATAACAATGAGGTGGAGCCAGTGGCCACTTGACAGTTTTTGGGTAGGGAGGGGATGAGCAGTTGAAATATAGGGGCTTCTTTGGGAGTTGGAGGTTGTCCTGAGTAGTGTTGTGGCAATGGATGTAGGCCATTTTAAATCAGCACACACCACTCAGAACTGAGTGGGAGAGAGTGTGGTCTACAGTGTGAACTGTGGTCTATGGTTGGTGGCAAGGCTCCAGGATGTGTAAGTTCATTGAGGTTGGTGGGCCACACTGTGGGAGATGTTTGTGTGGGATGTGGTGGGAGGTGTGGGAGGTGGGCAACATGGGAATCCCAGTGGGTTCCGTGTAATATTTTAGGTAATCTAAGCACCTCTTAAAATATATGTATATATATATATATATATAAATAACATTTTTGTAAGCAAATACACATATATGCATATATATTTATATATCATTTTACAAATGTTTGTATGTATTGTGAGAATTTTGATTTTTACCCATAATAAAAAAAAAAAAGAAATTCCTTTTTAAAAAAATATATTATTCTTTTATCCATTTATCACTGTATTAACAGATGTCCAGTATACTGTGACACCTTCCTCCTTCATTTCCCAGTGTCTCCCAAATTTTCAATTAATTTTCAAAGAAGTTTTAGGTCACAGCAAAGTCACACATGGAATACTAGAGACTCCCACATACCCAACCACCGTCCCCCTTCCCCACCCAATATTAACCCCCCCCTTTTTTTTATGGATGTTAGCATTGTTATAACTGGTATGCAGATAGTAAAATATAGCAACTAAACATTGTCAATGGTTTTCAGTATAGTTTACAATTTAGATGGTACAGTTTAATAAGTTTTGATGATATTTACCATGTCCTGTGATCATTACTGTAAGGTAATGAAAAACCTTTCCCATGTCCACTAAATACCCCATTAGATCTTAACATTTCATTCCCCCCCATCCCACTGGGGCATATGACACTCCCATGTCTTGTGTCATGGAATGACAAGATTCATAGTTACATGCCTTGGGTATTCCAACCTGCCATATCTAATCTACGCACCTGTCAACCATGCACCACCAAACCCAGTAATATCACCACCCATCTGTCCTATCATTCAATATGCAACTATACTCTATCTCTTTACCATAGATTTTGTCCATATGGGTGATGGCTCACAGCCTACTCTTCTCTTTCTCTCACTTCTCAACCTATATTTCGACAATGGTTCTCAGAGACTGCTCAATTTCCTCAGTTCAAATCAGTGAGGTCATATACTGTTCTTCTTTCAATGCCTGGCTTGCTTCACTCAACATAAGGTCTTCAAGATTCATCCATGTTATTCCATTTGTTAGCACTTTATTCCTTCTTACACCTGAGTAATATTCCATTGTGTGTATGTACCATATTTTGCTTATCCATTCATCTGTTGAGGGGCACCAGGGCTGATTCCAACTTTTGGCAATGGTGAACAATACCGCTATGAACATTGGTGTGCATTTATCTCTTTTTGTCTTTGCTTTCATTTCTTCTGGATATATATCCAGCAGTGGAATTGCTGAATCATACGGAAGATCTATTTTTAGTATTCTGAGGAACTGCCAAACTGTCCTCCACAGTGGCTGGACCATACTACAGTCCCACCAGCAGTGGATGAGGGTTCCTATTCCTCCACATCCCCTCCAACATTTAGTGTCTGCTGTTTTTTTAATAGCTGCCATTCTGAAGAGTGTAAGATGGTATCTCATTGTAGTTTTGATTTGCATTTCCCTGATAGCAAGCAATGTTGAGCATTTATTAATGTGCTTTTTGGCCATTTGTATTTCTTCCTTGGAGAAGTGTCTTTTCAGGTCACTTGCCCATTGTTTAATGGGTTGTTTGTCTTTTTATATTCAAGGTGTAGGATTTCTTTATATATGCAGGATATTAGGCTTCTATCAGATATATGTTTGCCAAATATTTTCTCCCATTGGTTAGGCTGCCTTTTTATTTTCTTAATAACATCCTTTGAAGTGCAGAAGTTTTTAATTTTGATGGAATCACATTTATCTATTTTTTCTCTTGCTGTTCATGCTTTGGCTGTGAAATTCATGAAACCATTTCCTATTAAAAGGTCATGTAGATGCTTCCCTACATTATCTTCCAAGGTCTTTATGGTTTTGGCTCTTATATTTAGATCTTTGGTCAATCTTGAGTTGATTTTTGTATAAGGTGTGAGATGGTATTCTTCTCTCACTCTTTTGGATATGGATATCCAGTTCTCCAAGCACCAATTGTTAAAGAGGCCATTCTCTCCCAACCGAATGGGCTTGGTGGCCTTGTCAAATATCACATGACTGTATATGCGACGATCTATATCAGAACTCTCAATTTGGTTCCATTGGTCAGTAGGTCTATCCTTGTGCCAATACCACACAGCTTTCATCACTGTAGCTTTGTAGTATGTTTGAATGTCAGGTAATGTGATACCTCCAACTTCATTTTGCTTTTTCAACATGTCTTTGGCAATTCGGGGTCTCTTACCTCTCCAAATATATTTTGTGGTTAGTTTTTACAGTTCCTTAAAAAATACAGTGTTGATTTTGATTGGTATTGCATTAAATCTGTAGATTAGTTTGGGTATGATCGACATCTTGATGATGTTAATCCTCCTATTCATGAACAGGGAATATTTTTCCATTTATTTAAGTCTTCTTTGATTTCCTTTAACAGTGTCATGTAGTTTTCTGTATATAAGTCCATTACATCTTTAGTTAAATTTATTCCTAGGTATTTAATTCTTTTAGTTACTATTGTAAATGTTTTTTTGTTTTTTTTTTATTGATTTCCTCCTCAGTTTGCTCGTTAATGGTGCACAGAAATGCTACTGATTTTTGAGCATTGATCTTATAGCCTGCAACATTACTGAACTCCTTTATAAGTTCTAGAAGCCTTGTTGTAGATTTCTCAGGGCTTTCAATGTATAGGATCATGTCATCTGCAAATAATGAAATTTTTACTTCTTCCTTTCCAATCTGGATTGGATGCCTTTTATGCCTTTTCTTCCCTCAGGGCTCGTGCAAGTGCTTCTAAGACAATGTTAAATAGGAGTGGTGATATTGGAAATCCTTGTCTTGTTCCCGATCTCAGAGGGAAGGCTTTTATAATTTCACCATAGAACATGATGTTAGCTTTGGATTTTTCATATATACCCTTTATTCAGAAAGTTTCCATCTATTCCTATCTTTTGTAGTGTTTTTATCAGGAAAGGGTGCTGTATTTTGTCAAATGCTTTTTCTTCATCTATAGAGATGATCATGTGATTTTTTTCTTTCAATCTGTTTATGTGGTGTATTACATTGAATGATTTTCTTATATTGAACCCTCTTTGCATACCCGGGATGAAACCCCTTGGACATGGTGTATAATTCTTTTGTTATGTTGTTGAATGTGATTAGCAAGTATTTTGGTGAGGATTTTAGCATCTAGGTTCATTAGAGAAATTGGTCTGTAATTTTTCTTTCTTGTGGTATCTTTATTTGGTTTTGGTATTAGGATAATGTTGGCATCATAGAATAAGTTAGGCAATATTCCTTCTACTTCTATTTTTTGGAGGAGCTTAAGCAGAATTGGAGTTAGTTCTTCCCAGAATGTTTGGCAGAATTTAACTGTGAAGCCATCTGGTCCTGTGCTCTTCTTAGTTGGGAGGTTTTTGATGACTGATTCTATCTCTTTACTTGTAATTGGACTTTTGAGTTCACCTATTTCTTCTTTCATCAATGTAGCTTGTTTGTGTGTTTCTAGACACTTGTCCATTTCCTCTAAATTATCATTCTTATTGGCATATAATTTTTGAAAGTATCCTCTTATGATACTCTTTATTTCTGTGGGTTCAGTGGTGATATCCACTTGCTCATGTATTTGCAACTGTTCTCTCTTTTTCTTTGTTAGTCTGGCTAAGGGTTTTTCAATTTTATTGATATTCTCAAAGAACCTCCTTTTGGTTTTGTTTATTGTTTCTAGTGCTTTCTTATTCTCTATTTCATTTAGTTCAGCTCTAATCTTTGTTATTTCCTTTTTTACTTCCTTTTGGTTTAGTTTGTTGTTGTTTTTCCAGTTCCCCCAGTTATGCATTTAGGTCTTCAATTTTAACTCTTTCTTCTCTTTAATATATGTATTTATGGCTATGAACTTCCCTCTCAGGACTGCTTTCACTGCATCCCATAGGTTTAGATATGTTGTGTTGTTGTTTTCAATAGTTTCTAGGTAGTTACTGATTTCTTCTCAGATTTCCTCTTTGACCCACTGTTTGTCTAAGAGTGTGTTGTTTAACTCCATATCCTTGTGCCTAAACTGTTTCTCTGGCTCTTAGTGATTTCCAATTTCATTCCATTGTGGTCAGAGAAATTATGTTGTATAATCTCAATCTCTCTAAATTCATTGAGAGTTGTTCTGTGGCCTAGCATGTGGTCTATTTTGGAGTATGAGCCATGTGCACTCGAGAAGAATGTAAATCTTGCATTATTGGAGGGTAGTGTTCTGTATATGTCTATTAAATCCAGGTCCTCTAATGTATTTTGAGAACTTTTGTTTTTTATTGATTCTCTGTCTAGATGTTCTGTCTAATGATGATAATAGTGTATTAAAGTCCCCTGTTATAATTGTAGAGGAATTTATTTCTCCAGTTAGTTTTTCCAGAGTTTGCCACACGTATTTTGAGGCACCCTGATTAGGTGTGTAAATGTTGATGATTGTTTTCTCTTCTTGAGAGATTACCCTTTTTACTAATATATAGTGTCCATCCTTGTCTCTTACAATAGTTTTGCATTTAAAGTCTATTTTGTCTGATATTAGAATAGCTACTCCTGCCCTTTTTTGGCTATTGTTAGCTTGTAAAATGGTTTTCAAGCCATTCACTTTCAGCATCCTTGAATACCTACATAGAAGGTGGGT
>JAKSZT010000536.1:409550-422434 GCA_026826555.1 Tolypeutes matacus
CCCCCCCGCCGTTCCGGAGTGCACGCCGGACGGCCCACAACTAGCTCGTGTCGCTCCCCGGGCTGCAGCAGGGCTGATCACCCTCAGGCCCGGAAACAAAGCGGCAGGTGGGTTTCTTGTAGATAGCATATAGATGGATCATATTTCCTTATCCATTCTGCCAATCTGTTTCTCTTGATTGGTGAATTTAATCCATTAACATTCAGTGTTATTACTCGCAATGAATTTCTTACTTCAGCCATTTTTTCTTTTCGTTAATGTATATCACATGTTGTTTTGTTTTTGTTTCTGTCTTTTTAGTTGTTTTTAAACACTCCTCCAACTCTTTCTCCCTTGTTTTTTCCTTTCAACTTGTAGAACTTCCTTTAGTATTTCTTGAAGTGCAGGTTTCTTATTGGCATACTCTTAATTTCTGTTTATCTGTGAATATTTTGAACTCTCCATCATTTTTGAATGCCAATTTTGATGGATAGAGAATTTGCGGCTAGAAGTTTTTTTCTTTTAGTGTTTTGACTATGTCATACCACTGTCTTCTTGCCTCCATGGTTTCAGCTGAGAAATAAGCACTTAATCTTATTGTGCTTCCCTTATATGTGATGGTTCTCTTTTCTCTTGCTGCCTTGAGTATTTTCTCTTTTCCTTGAGCATTGGACATTTTGACAAGTTTATGTCTGGGAATTGGCCTGTTGGGTTTATACTATTTGGGGTGCACTGTGCTCTCTGGATCTGCACATCTATCTCTCTCAATAGGGTTGGGAAGTTTTCAGCCATTATTTCCTTCAACACTCCTTATGTTCCCTTTCCCTTCTCTTCTCCTTCTGGGATTCCCATAATGCATATGTTTGTGCATTTTGTGGTGTCAGTTAATTCCCTGAGTTCCTGCTGGATTTTTTTCTATCTTTTTGACTGTCTGTGCTACTATCTGTTTGATTTCAGATGTATTGTCTTCCACATCACTAATTCTTTCTTCTGCCTGTTCAAATTTGCTGTTATGTGAATCCAGCGTCTTTTTGATTTCTTGGATTGTGCCATTGATCACCATCATGTCCATTATCTTTATAGGTATTTTTACAATTTCTTCAGTATGTTCTTCCAGTGTCTTCTTTATATCCTTAATCTCTTACTTCACTTCTTTATGTTGGTCCATGATATTTTTTGGAAAGCTTTGATTAGTTGTTCAATGTTCTGCATCACTTCCTGGTTTTTAGTTGGTTCATTGGACTGGTCTATGTTTTCCTGTTTCTCAGTGTCATTTGTAATTTTTTGTTACCCTCTAGTCATCATTTATCTTGATGGTTTAGTTTCTCTCTCTGCTCTAGAGTTTTATTTAGCTGTTGGTTCTGTGCGTGTGTTGTTTTCTCTTTGACACTTTTTCTTCTTATTTTATTTCCTTGCTTCTTTCTATGTTCCCTTGAAGGCAAAAGATTAGGGCCAGAGGTATCGAAAGATGTGAGGGAGGCAGAAGGCTAATAGTAATATTGATAAAAGTTAGAAGAGGGGCCAAATGAGACTTAATGAAATGAATATTTTACTGATGTAAGCAGTGTAGAGTAATACAAAAAAAAAAAAGTGGAGTTCCTACAATGGACTGGGAAAGCAAATAGAGGAATATATATATATAGTGATTTAGAATCTTAGAATTATGGGTAGGGAGAGAAATAGTGAAGAAAGGGCTGAAATGAAAGAGTTTATATTCATGTAAAAAGAGGAAAACAAAATGGATGGAATAGAAATTGTCACCCTTAAGTTGTGGGCATATGAAAAAATTTGGTATATAAGAGCCACAACAGAAAGCAGAAGGCAGAAAGATGAAGGAAGGATAATTGATAGTTTGGAATACAAAATCAATATAGAGAGTGAATAGGAAATTACTGAAGAAGAAGCACAGCAAAGAAGCGACAAGCTAGCAGCACCTAATTTTAAAAAATGAAAGAAAAATGAAACGGGGAGGAAAGAAGAAAGAAAAGCAAGAGACCATAAATAAACAGAGAAAAACCAAAGATCCACACAGGCAAGCAGTCAAACAGAGCTATGGAGGATCAATGATTCCCCTAGGGTCCGCGTGGATCCTCTCTGCCTGCTTGTGTTTATCAATCAATTTCCCCGCAGGGTTCTATATGCAGGTCCTGAAACACCTTTTAGCTATTAAACTAAATTAAAAAGAATTTATTTTTCATTTATTGAAGTGACTATCTCTTTTTGGTGGTGGGGGAGGAGAAATACAGGTCCCAAAATAAGTCCTCCTCTTGACCACCCCACTCATGGAGGGGACCCTAACTGGGCTCGTGGAAACTAATCAAGCATGTTCCACTTCCTGGACTCCCCAGGGGAGTTGGAGCTCTGATGTTAGTCAGTGCAGAGTGCTAAAGACGGCCGACTGCGACCCTTCTGGAGCCGAGCCCCTGCGTCACCGGGTTGCTGGGTTAATCAGTTTTCCTCAGCACATTCACCTCTCCTCTCAGCCTGGTGCTGCTTCAAGCCAGCTTATCTGCTCTCCAAAGCTATGAGGAGGTCCAGACAGCCAAATCGATGGCAAAAACCTTCCCCTCTCTGACCTCCACTAGAACTCTCCCTCTTTTGGAGAGTGCCCCCTCTTCCAGGCTCCGCAGGGCCTGGGGCCTATCCCTGGGCAGCTAGGCAAATCAACTCCCTAAACAGATTCACCCCTCCCCTCCACCAGGTTTTGATTCACTCCAGCTGTTTTGTTCACCCATGGTGCAAGGGGCTCCAGGCAGCCAAATTCACAGAAAATAAAACTCTCTTGCCCCTTTGCCAGAGCCCCCCCTTTCAGAGAATGCCCCCTCCCACTGGGTCCGGTCACCTGATTGCTGAGCCCTGGGATTTGTGGCTCCAACCAGCTTTTTTTATTATTCCCCTAAGCATGGGGCTCAGCCATCTGTGTTAACCACCACAGGCAGGCTTAAAACTCACAAATCTCCCACAACCATGGGACACTAAACTTAACAAAACTCAAAGTTATTTGCGGAAATTATTTTGGGGAACTGGTCCAATTTTTGTAAGGCAAGGCAGCAAAACTGATATTACTATTTTAAAAAGAAAATCAACTCAATTTCTTACAGTATTTGTACGAGATCCTGTAGTTTTATCATTGGAAAAGTAACTTTTGGTGAAAGGAACATTAATTTCTCTTTATTTACATGTCTTAAGAATTCATATTTACAGGAAAATCAAACTCTTTTTTAGAGCAAGAAGAAGAAAAGGACTATGGTTACCAGTTCAGATGACCAGACATTGGTAGCAGTTTCCAGAATCCCAGTTACTGTGGAATTTCCTCGAACATTATTTAAAAAGAACTAAAAGACTGATTGGACTTTTAATAGCAGAAATTTTGGGACTGATTCACATCATAACTACTGCAGCTGTCACTGGCACAGCCCTGCATCAAGGAGTCCAGAAACAACAATATGTTAAGGACTGGCATAAAAATGCAAGTGAGATGTGGCATAGCCAGTCTTCCATTGATATGGAATTGAATAATCATATGAACGATCTTGAAACAACTATTATACATTTGGGTAATCAAATTTATAATTTAAACTTGTTAAGAGCTCTTGAATGTGATTGGAATGAAAATTCTATTTGTATTACTCTTTTGGCTTATAATAATAGTGAACATGATTGCGAGGAAGTGAAAAATCACTTGATTGGATATAAGCATAATGTTTCTATAAATCATTTAGAATTGCAAAAGAAGGCATTGAACATGTATCAAACAAATTGAAAGAAACCACTGGTGCAGCCGTTTCATTGGTGGAAACAAAAAACAGTTCAAATATCATTTTGGATTGGATTAGGAATTATTGTTATATGCATTTTAATTGTTTGTATTGTCAAGGCTAAAGTAATTAGACCCGATAAATGCATTTATGTTAAGAAACTTGGCCATGAAAAACTAATTTTGCGTTACTTAGTAGAAAGATTCTACTAATAACCCCTTGAACTTAATACTAAATATCCGCACAAAAAAAATTCATTTAAGGAACCTGAAGAAGCATAAATATTAATGAAATTGCCTTCCATGTAAGAGCTCAAAAGCTTGACTTGTAGTCAATGATGGGTAAGATTCTCAGAGGAGGACAACCTAAGACAGGCACAGTCACAAGAGCCTATGGAAGAAGACAAGTGTGACAGGAGGTCACCTTGTATCTGCTTATATAATGGTTCCTATGAGCTTTAATTAATAAAAAAGGGGGAAATGATGGAGTTTCAATTAAAGGATGCCCCCTCCTCTAAACAGATTGTCCTTGTGTTACTTATGATTCATACTATCTCATGTATTTTATTATTCAGGATTATTTTTGCAGACCCATCAACAAAACAAAATTATTTATTTTTTCTTCCTTGTTCTTATATTGCTAAATATGTAATTTTATCGTTTTTCAAATAATATTAGTGTTTTTATATGAATTGTGTTTTCATAATTTGACTAAGTCATATATTATATACTATATCTCTTTTATGTTTTTTGTTTCTCTGTTTTTCTTGGAAATATGTCTGGCAGGAAATGAGATCTAAATAAATACTTACTGAATTGAATTCATAGATACAGGCTTTCTTTTACATGAGTGCTTACACAATTCTCACAGATACAGAATATCCTTTATGCCAGTTAAACCATGCATTAAATATGATATATGTAATATCTGAAATGCCAATAATTATAGTATAGTCATAAGTACCTGTCAAGTAGAGAATGGAATCTTGCACCATCAGCAGCTATACTGTCTTCTAATTTTTTTCTGCATCATGGAGGCACTGCTATTCCAGTTACTTCTTATGCTCACATGTCGTAAATCACATAAACATTCTTATTCTTGTGCCTTGGTTCCCATTTTCCAGACATTTCTCTGTGTACAGTTACTTGACTCTTCTCCACAGAATTTTTGCATTACTTTCACAAAGAAATTTTCTGACTGATTTACTCCTACCTTGAAGCCAGTGGGAAGTACAGGAAAAAACAGAGTGGCAGTAATGTTAGTCTTTAGTGCTAGGAACTCCTCTTTTAATATTTCAATTCCAGGTCCTTTTCACACATACAGTAAAACTTTATTTTATCCCATCTAGCCATGGAAACCCCTAGAATATTAGGGAAAACCTTCCATCGATTCTAAATGAAATAGCTCTAACAAGTTAGTTATTTAGAGTTTGGTTTGATTTAGTTTAAGATAATATTTATTCCTATCTATTTGTATAGTATGGGAGGACTTGAGCTTCTGGAGAAAGGTTGAGGGGAAAGACCATCCCATCAGTGAAAATGCTCTGCTACAAAACCCTGAAGCTTTTTATTATCATTTTTTAAAAGTTCAAATAATTTTTTTTGGTAGAATATATGGTGAAAATATATATTAATCCCATACACAAAATCAATTGTTAGCAGCAATATTGTAATATTCTTGCATCAAAGTCAAAGAAGATACTATATCAATACTAATGGTCAATAATAGGGTGTTTGGGATATTTTTCTTTTGGACTAAGGAAAATATTCAAAGGTTTACTGGAGTGATCACTGAACAACTCTGTGATGGAAGTGAAAGCTACTGAGTGTACACTTTAGATAGAATGTACAAGGCATGGGATTGTATAACTGTGAACTGTGTGGCGGAAGATGAACTGTGCTTAACAATACAAATATGAGTCTTATTTCATGAACTACAACAAATGCACAATGCTAATACATGGTGTTAATAATTACAGGGTATATGGAAAAAAACATACTAAATATATGCTATGGATAATAGCTAGTGGTAATAGTCTGATCAAGTTCTTTCATAATCTGCAACAAATGTTTCACAATAATGTAAGGTGTTGGTGTAGGGGTGATGTATGGGAATTATACACATCATCCATGATTGTTTTGTAAGTGTACAAATTCTCTAATAAAAAAATATAAAAATTTTAAAATTCAATTGTTCTAATATCAGTGTTCACATTGTTAGTTGTTCTTTTTAATGTTCATTTTCTAGTCCTTAACATAATTGTAGAAGACTGCAGAAATAGCTGTCAAAGTATTGTATAGAATGACTTGATTAATTGTGTGGCTAAACTTTTAAGTGTAACACAGGCTAATTCAGAAATATTTTGGATCATACATTTGTAGTTTAAAAATTCTTGCTCATTAAGGTATTTAAGTTATTAAGGGAATAACTTAACTCAGCCAATTAATACTCATATTGCACAGGCCACTTATGTAAGACACCAGGTTCAGAAAACACTAGGTTTGAAGATGATTGGAGGTCTTGGGTGGTGCTTAAGGAAAGACTGGAGGCCAAATTAATTTGTGAGTGACACAGTGCTATGAAATTTCCTTCTTGGGTCATTCTCTTCCTTTGGATTACTCTTTCTTCAAACCTATGTCTATATAAGCCTCTGTTGAGTATGCTAATTTGATATTCTCTGAAAGATCTTGGAAGACCCATGATTACTACAACAATATATCCTAGATATTTCAAAATGATCTTGATTTTAATAATTAATTTTATTCCTCTCTACATAAGTCATCAACTTTCTCAGGACAATTTGATTTTACTAAATGTCTTGTGGAGTAATTTTTTTCATCTGAAAATTCAAAAAAGTGTGTTACTTATGGTCTAATATTTTATTGTAAAATGAGCTAGCATCTGAACTGGGTCTACTAAAAGGAAAATTAGACCAGCAGCTTTTTTCATCTAACCCTCTTTATTCAAGGAACTTGGAATATATCAGATGAGTAAACAGCAGAATCTGATTGAATAGTATATGTTCTCATATACAGGGGATGTGATATATAGGGTTCATTATGGAGTCCCAGAGTTTAAGATCTGTGGTGAGAAATAACTCTTAACATAGACTAGCTGTTTGATCATGTACATAAACCAACTAAAGTTCCATTGTAATTATTGGCATAGCTAATTGAAAGTGTTCCATATTTGGTTGTAGTAGCCGATTCTATTACTAGGATCACAGAAAATTTAAGTACCTTCTCCAGAAGAGTCAACCAATGTGGCTAATTTGAGGTTGTATCCAGGTTCTCCTTTGAAGTTCAAGTTTTATCCTCTGTGCTGCATTGTCTCTGGTAGCAACAGTAGCAGTTCTGTCTCAGTAAATAGTAACTGAGTTAATGACACAGAGTGTTTGCTTCTCTCAACAGCTGAGGCCATCTATTGATGAGATGGGAGACAGAGATTGGTTATTTTTTATGTCTCAAGTTAACTGTGGTCTTGGGAGGAGCTTTATATTTTAAGAGAAAGGATGTGCTCTGACTTTACTTTTTTCTCAAAAGGATGCAAGAAGCTTGGAAAGTCTTGTGGCTATGCAGCTAGTCTCTGAATAGCCACAACATCAGTCAGTGTTTCCATACCTTCTGGTGCCTGATTCTGAGATTGCATTCCCAGTTTCCTTTATATTTCTAAACATTTTCACTATTTTTGTTTTTCTTTCCTAACTCATTTATTTTCAGCTGATATTGAAAAATTATGTGACAAATTTATGATATAACATTAGTAAAATGATTTCACTTCATCACAATTACACCTAAAATATAAGGATGAGTTGGACACATTATAATTTACATAAACCTATTTCTTTTTTCACAATTCTGACACTTTTCTAAGTAGATCAAGGCTTTCTTGATGGCTCCTTCTTAGCATAGAATAAGTACTATTAAATATTCCTCCTTAATGTTCAATATAATATGCTTCTCTCAGCTGCTTCCTCTAATTCATCCAGATTCTCAAGCTATAATTGAATGCATCTCTGGTTCCAATTAGATATTTACACATGAGAATCTTCAAGTCCATTCATTGCAAATAAGCTTGTAGAGTGTTAGACCCTCCAGACTTCCTCACATGTACAGTTTGTGAGATTCTTGTTCCATGTGCCTCACCCAAGTGAATGTATGTTGGAAATGACACTGACATTATTTTGGTGCCTGACACTTAAATGGATATATAATTTCATTTTAAATCCAAGGGCAATTTATTTCTCACACTTTGAGCTTAGTTTGCTCATTTTTAGGTCAATGGAATCCCAAACAACATGGAGAAAGGTATAAATTGTTATAAAGTTACAAACTAATTTTAACATTTATATGAAAATGCAATGAATCTAGATTAGACCCCAGACTTTAAGATATAAAAAAAATTGAAGAATTTAAACCACATGATATCAAGATATATTATAAAGCTACAGTGATCAAATGGTGTGGTATTTAATACAAAGGGACAAATAGTCAATGAAGCATTGACCAGAAAGTGTAACAGTGCAACTGCACATGTATGCTTAAGCAATCTTATTAAAGTTCTGTAGGTAATTCATAGAAAAAAATAGTCTTTTCAACAAATTTTAATGGAAGAGTTGTACATCCATAAATAAAAAAAAATGAAACAGTCTAAACCTCATACATTGTACAAAATGAATTAAAATGAATCTTAGAAATATATTTAAAGTGGAAAATTACAAAATGTTTAGAATAAAAAGAGGATAAAATATTTCTGAACTTGGGTTAAGTCAAAAGTTCTTAAATACAATACCAAAAACATGATCCTTAAAAGAAGAGATAAATTGCACCTCATCAAAATTAAACCTTTTGCAGCACAAGTTGAGATGAACAGAAATGAATTAAGGGTTGAGATGGTAATGTTCCACATTTCACAGGAGGCACCTGCATTCATTTTAGGGAGTATCCAGGTGTGTGTTGGTGTAGGTAGGATAGTATATGTGGGAACCACTATCTCCTTCTATTTATTAATACAGGAGATCTTCAGTGCAGAGTGATCAGCCTCAGCCATTATGGTGAATGGGACAGCCAGTCAAACACTAGGTTCTCATAGCCTTCCTTCGGAAATGTGAGAATCCTTCATTTACTCAACGTTATTTAAGTTTCAAAGCCTGGAAGCAAGATTTAAATTTAGAATTCACCTAATTTTTCACTTAAAGAAAATCTCAGAATGCTGTTTTGCTGTTTTCTGGCTGTTTCAGCTAGTTTTGTGACTCCAGAAACTTCAGTGTACTTTTCTGAATGAAAGAAGTCATAATACTTATTTTAAAATATGCAGATGTGGTATTGTGAGGATTAACTGATATCATGAATTTAAAGTGCTCAATATTTTAAGAATAAATGTTATTATTATAAATATTTTTTCCAAGTAGTTAATCTGAACAAGACAGGTACAGTAAAAGTATTGAGTTGCTGATGTTTTAAATGTCTGAGAAACCCTTTTGTTGCTTAGATTTGCATGTGGAAGAAAGAGTGAAAGGCCAACAGAACTACAGTATGTCCATTTGGGCTGAGCCTCTAAAGCCTGTGCTAATGTAGTGACATAGGAGAAAGAACCACAAGGTTAGCAGGATAAAGCTTTGCTATGTTATGAGTGCAGATTTCCTCTGCGGTTTTCATTATGTTCTCACTTAATGTTGTATCTTTTTCAACACTAACGTGTATATGTGGAACAATGTTTATTCTTTTTTCTTTTCTTTTGTCTCCCATTCTCCAACTATCTATTGTAGCAAAATTAGTCACTGACAATAAATAATTTAGTTCCAGTTAATTTTTCAGATCACTAATTTCATTGGTTTATCTATTTCTACACAATGAGATTGCTCTTTATAATGTACATATGGCATAGTAAATTCTTTTCTTTGTTTCTCTGTCCTTTCTCATTTCAGATTTTCCTAGCTGCTAGCCTAATACTGAGGTAGGATACAATAGGGACCTAAGGAAGAAGGGAGCAGAAACCCTAATATGCCCGGGAAGAGAAATGGAAGCATTGGCCAGTTTACTAGCATTAGCCTGCTGAGTCACAGAGGCAGGTTATGAA
Source organism: Tolypeutes matacus (assembly GCA_026826555.1). Lineage (NCBI taxonomy): Eukaryota > Metazoa > Chordata > Mammalia > Cingulata > Chlamyphoridae > Tolypeutes > Tolypeutes matacus. Next base: position 419,366 of record JAKSZT010000536.1, read on the forward strand.
GGCAACCCACAAGCACACACCCTGCAGCTTGCAACACACAAACACACACACAAAGTTTGCAAAAGGGGAAGGGGTGAGTAGGGCATCACTACCACCCACCCACCTAGTTTTCAAGTTACTCCATGCCTCATGGACAGTGACCAGAGGCTAATCACTGTTGATCAACATGCCCTGCAGAGATCATGGACAGGAGCTAGAAGCTAATTACCACCAGGCAGCAACTTCCACATCCCTGGGCATTGCACACACCTGGGTCCCTGCACCCTAAACCCTTGCTTATCAGCACAAACCCTGGAGTCCTGTCCCCCATAAAATGGGGGACCCCAGGGCAGATTTCACATTTTCTCTCCAGAAAATGCCTGCCTTTGACTCTGAAATGTATAGTTTCTGTTCCCCACTTTAACTCTCAATACATGCTTTGCTTGCCTGATTAATTTATGGCTCATCCTTGAAATATTGCTAATGATGAAGCCAAGAATTTAGACACTGAACACTATCTCCAATAACAATACCACCCAGGATACATCATGTTTTCTCTAAATCTTCAGAAATCCAGATGAGCACAGTGCCGACAGTATTAGCTAAACTGTTCTGGGTCTTACTGTAGCATTTTAGGGCTTCCCAAGAAAGAGTGCTTGAGCCAGTCTAACTCAAAGTTGGAAAGTAAATGTCCAGAATCATGAGGGAAATTGCCATGCATGATGGCTTAGGGAACTTGGCTAGGGTGTGCCTCAGGTGTTGTATCCTACTGAAACAGTAGCAGGACTCATACAAAATGAAGATATAATGGGAGACATAGGCAGGATGTTCAAACCTGCACTACCATGGGGTGGGCCAAGATTCTTTCTGAAGTAAGAGGCCCTGAGCTCCAAGGCTATTAGTCAAAATGGATTTATTAGGGAACCTTACTTACTGACAGCAGCAACTGCCTCATAAAGAACTGGCAATAAGTTCCCTGGAGTATGTCCACCTCTACAGTAACCACCCAATGGATTATATATGGCTGACATACAAAAAGTGACTAAAAGCCAGGGTTTGCATACAAGTTTTGAGAAAATATTGTGGTATGTGCTCTTTTCTCAAAAAAAAAAAAAGATATGCTTAGAGTGGGAAGTGTTCAAGATTATAGCAGTCCAAACTCTTCATGTTTCTATGGGGTTATGGGCAGGGATACCTAAGGAAAGAGGTAGATATGAGGTCAGTCATTGGTCAGATATGAGTTGCTATTCATATGCAATCCACACTCTTGACTGGTCTTTACATGAGTCCTTTTTTGCTGTCTCTGAGCTGTGGTTGGACAATAGTTTAACACCACAGGATGTTAAGTGAATCCTCTGCTATAGATATATATATATACTAATGTGCCATTCTAGGATACCTCAGAATCAGTCCTTACAGAGTCCCTCTACTAATCTCTTGATGGGCTATTCCTCCTGTGAAGGCCTCTGTTGTAGTAAAGCTTGTTATACAACTAGGAATTACTTTTCTAGGATGGTATATTGTTGCTCAGCTACTTTGAAGAGTTGAGACAAAAATCCTATGGGATTCATGTCTTACTGTCCCTTTTCCATAAGACCTATCACAGTCCTTCCTCTGTGATGGAGACATCTATTTCAAATGTCATAGTTTGTAGGACCTGTGGTCGGGCTACTAAAAGGTTTGCTTTGGCAAAGGCCTCCTCTACTTTGCACACCCAATCCCATTCTGCACCCTTTTTTATTAGCTTATATAGGAGCTTAAGCATTGTGCCAAATTAGGAATGAATGCCATTCAATAGTCCAATAATCCCACAAAAATCTGCACCTTTTTAGGCAATTGAAGTTGTGTGTTAGCTTGGATCTCATTTTGCACAGTAGATGGTAAAACATGAGCCTAACTTGACTATATGACCCCCAGGATCATGATGGTGTTTCCTGGTCCCCATATCTTCTGGAAGTTGATTGCCCATCCTCCTTTCTGTAGGTACTGCTGGACCCTCTCCATGGCTTTCTGTAAGTTTCTTGAGTTTACAGAGGTTAGCAAAGTATCTTCCAAATAGAGTTCTATAGGTACGCCTATAAATGGATCCAGGGCAGATAGGTCCTTGGCTAATAATCTATGACAGATAATAGGGCTATGTAAATATGCTTGGGGTGGGACCTGGAAGTCCCACTGTTATCCTTCCCACAGGAAGGTAAAAATGTCTTGTGACAGTTTATCTATTGTTTAACATCAGAAAGCATTGGGCAAATCCATAACAACATAATAGGTGCCTAGACAGGTTGTTAATCACTTTAACTTTTAAAGTACATTGGGTAAAGCAACCTAGATGGCAGGAGTCACTTTGTTCAGTTCCCAAAAAACTAGTCATTCAACTTTATCCATGTGGTTTTCATACAGGCCAAACTGCATTATTGAAAGGACTCAGTGCTAGTTAATTTGCACTTTTTCCAACTCCAAGGTACTAGTAGATATTTCTTACTGACCCCAGGCAGGTGATATTGTTTAATACCCACCATTCTCCTTGGATCTTAGTCATGGTAAGAGGATAGGTTCCCACCTGGCATGCCTCACAGCACTAACTTTAAGTTTCTCATCATTAGGAGAAATTTTCCTATAGTGGTATCTAAGGCAGCCCCTGAGAGTATTTATTCCTAGTACAATTGCAGCTATAGGGGTATGTGCACACATAACTGTAGGATGGAAGAGCTTGACTTATTTGAAGAAAAGAACCTATATGGGTGTTCTCCCAGGTGGTTACCACAGCCAGCCTTTGTCCACTGGGCCTATTGCCTCTAAAATGTTGTGTTAAGAGTCCTAGTACAACTTCTTGACACTCATGCACAGAGAAGTGGAATTTTTTTCATAGGGTCAGGCAGTCCCAAAGCTGGAGCAGTAACTTTTGCTTAAGGTTCTGAAAGCAAATGCAAACTCTGGTGTCCAGACGAGGGGCTCTTTCTCATTTCCCATAAGGACCTCATATAGTGGCTTGGCTGTAAGTTCAAAATTTGGTATCCATTGTCTACAATAACCAGTCAAGCTGTGCCGCTTTGTTCCCGGGCCTGAGGGTGATCAGCCCTGCTGCAGCCC
>JAKSZT010000536.1:422834-462002 GCA_026826555.1 Tolypeutes matacus
GGGGTTATGCCTCGCAGGCGAGGCTAAGGCAAGGCTTGCAGCTTGCAAATGTGGCAAGGCCTGTGGCTTGCAGATACTGCAAAGCTGAGAAAACCTGAGTTCCTTTTTGTTTTAGGCTCTGACACTCATCATAAAGCTTCTTTTCAACTGGGCAACAGGGCCCATTGTCCCTCTGATAGCTCTAAACTAACATATTTAACATGGGTTTGTGCAATTTGAAGCTTCTTTTCTGACACTTTATACCATTTTCACCTAATCTCTTTAACATTATTATAGTGTTTTCATTTGAGGTTCCTGAGTTTTACTAGCAATGAGTATATCACCTACATATTGGAGGACAGTTCTAATTACAAGGTGCCATTGTACTCAAGAGACCTTTTACTAGGCTAATTTTAAAATTGTGGCTATACAGTTTTGCACAGTGAAATCATTCTTTCTTAATCATAGGTTCATAGCCAAATTGTTCCCAATTATTCAAAATAAAATCTAAGGACTATTCCTTTTACTTCAAATGTCTGATTGTTACTTACATTTATGAACTTTCTCCTGTTTTCTACAAGCGACCACAATATACTTATACAAAAATTATAACTAATTTTTAGCCAGGGCTAGGTGGGGGTCTCCTCTACCAGAAGTCGGCTTCCCTGAAACCCTAGGTATCTCCAAAACAAACAAAGGAATAAACCAAGAATGGCTAATCTGCTTATATCTTTGGCAGGAGATTTAAACCCACATCCACAATAACCATTCAGTTATATCTTAGAGGTGCTCACCAGAGTCAAGGAGGAAGGTTTGCTGTTTCACTTGGTGACAACTGTCTGGACAGGTGACACCCAGGGGCTAGAGGGACCCAGTCCTGGATCTCAGGACTAAAAGCTCTGATGAGGCCACCAGGCAGCAATCTTCTCAGGGAGTGCAGTGTCCCAACTGGGATTCCAATTTGAAGGGGACTCATGCGAGTTCCCTTGGTTCCTTTTTTTTTTTTTTTTGCTGGAACAGAGAATTGGGGTCCAAACCAAGGTTTGATCATACAGGGGAAAGTTCATTAAGCTAGGGGAGGTCTGGAGACAAAGTCTCAAATCAGTTTCCTCAAAGAGCAAAAGTAGTAACATTACATGGCTTGTATAAGGGAGCAGTTCAAGGAGTTGGTTTCAAGATTGACAGGTAGGGAAGTGTTGCATCTTGCACATGCTCTATAGCTCTGTATGCTTTAACATACTTGATCATACATCACATGTACAGAAAGTGGTGTCTAAATCCCACCCAGAGGTGCAGATTTCACTGTTATAGTGAACTAAAATGTAGCTAAGTTCATTTTACTACCCTACTGAGTCTGCACTAAAATCTGGCAAACTCCAATTTGTGGGTATCTAGATTTTCTGGTTAGCTTCTGACTGCAGCTGCTAACTGAATTCTCTTCTGATTAGTTGGCTAATATTAGCTTCACAGGTCCTAAAAGAGGAAGAGCAAAGTCGGGTGGAAGTAGTTCTTACAAATATTCATAACAAATCTACTATAAAATTTTAAAAATTTTTTGAAAGATTATTTCACTATAAAAAATGCTGATAATTTTTTTTTTTTAATTTATATTTATCTTGTGGATGAGTCTGAGTTATACCTGCTTTAGTTCTTATCCAGAAATGGCTGCTTATATCATGAGATGAATATTAAAATCCAAACCCCATTCAAATCTTAATTACATATGTTGCTAGTTGCCCCAGACCTCCTCTTGATAATTAATAAGAAGACTGCTCAGTTTTTATAAAGAATGAAACACATTTAGTTATGAAAGGACATTTTTAGCCACAAAAGATGAAGCTATTATCAGATTACCTGTAATGATCCCTCAGTTGAACATAGTTGATATCTAATCCTATTTTGAAAAATTAGGATAAGCATTTGTTTTAACTAACACAGGATAAATTTGTGTTTAAAATAATTGAAGGGAGAACTCAGCAACCTAGGCCATTGTTTCTTCAGATGATCCACTTTGAATGTGAATAGAGTTGTAAAATGACATAGAATTTATGCTTGTCCTTCTTGATTCACAGGTAATTAAATAGAAAGTACTTTTAACATCCTCTACCCAAAGCCCAGAGGGATGCTCTAGAGGCATGAGTGCACCACAATGCCCAGCCCCAACACCAGTATATTTTTCAAGGGAACACATATCACCCAAAGCATCTGAATGAGACTCTCTTTCCCAGTATTGAAAACTGAGATTGAGATAAGTTTCTAAAAACTTCTGCTACTGAAGTCCCTAGACTAGCTCTGGGTCCTTTCCTTCCTGAAGCTTGACTCTCAACTGCTCCTTGAAGTCCATGATATATCCAAGTATTCTTATGATGAATTTTCATGTTTTTAAAGTTGATACAATTCATCTAAGATCTTCGGAGCTCATGGAGCATTGACGCATTGTGCCATGGAGCAAGGCTCATCTCATCTCTGGACATCATTTCCTCCACTGGTGTTCACAGAGATTACCATTTCCAGACTGAGCTTTGGTAGGGACTCTTTCTGCTTCATTCATCCCCAAATTTCATGGCCTCACAATGGACTTTGGTCAACAGATCAATGAGATAGCTGAGCATTCTCATCCTAATCGCTAAGCTGCTTCAGAGTAGCCACATTTCAACTATTTGCATTGGCCCTGAGGTAACATAGGGGTTTTCTGATACTTTAGAAGTAAGGTAAACATAGGAGATTTGGCCAATTTACACATTCAATGTTATCCTTTCTTTTTGACTGCTGCTACACCATGGGCTGTAGAATTTCTCTATAAAACTTATTGTCAAGGAGGATTGTGGGAACATGGCCAATGTGCTATGCAGATAAGGCTTAGCTCTCACTAAAACTACAAAGAAAAAGCCAGAGGCTGCCTTGGGGACCTGCTTTGTGACACAGCAAACCGGAACACTGCCCACCAACTCCCAGAAGAGTGAGGGTCAGAGAGATGAAGAACAAAACAAGTAATCAAGTAATCATGAGTTATTAAACCTCCCAGCTGACAAGAAGGGCTCCTTTTCCCCACCCTCAAGATATTAAGTGATGGTAAAGCTATTGGAAAACTGTGTACATGAGTTTTGTCTACAATGTTAACTCTTTTCCCTCCTACATCTTTCTATCTTCTGTTTTCTGTTGTATTACATTCCACCTCTTTCTTTAGTCCTCAATATTTCTGTTTTTTATATCTATCATATCATGACTTAATAGTTCATTCCTTTTCATCACTGAATAGTATCCCAATGCAATGGTGTACCACAACTTGGCTATCCTTTTCCTTATTGAATGTCGCTTCTGACTAACTGGCCCCTTAGCTACTGGATGAAATACCTAGGAGTTCACCTTCAGGGAGAGTACAAATGCTATTTTCTTCAAGCAACAACCCCAAGGGTTGCACTCCTGGTTTTTTAATAACTCAGAGGTAATGAGGTGTCAGTAGTGAGTAAAAACCTTCCTATGTGTGAAACTGATACTGAAGGAACAGTTTTGCCTTGTTAGATATTTTTATTTTCAATAACAAGTACAGAACATTTCATACTCTGATATTAATGCATGCATTTTATTCTTAACTTTATCATATAATATTTTACAAAAGCATTTATTGCAAGTTTTGTGGCTGGAAATCATAGCATACTGTAGTATATTTTGCATATTAGGGTTGTTTCTGGGAGAAATCATGGTATAGATTCAGAGAAAGGAGACACACATAGAATTGTAAAATGCATGTACAAAATATTAGGACCTTTGCATGTGGATTGGGTATATGATGAGTGTGTGACTGAGACATTTTGCAACATGAGTGTAAAGGGAAAATATGCATTAATATTTGTGTACTTTTGGTATTTTTTGGCTGGTGGTGGATTCTTTTTTTAAAATATATTTTAATAGATGCTTAGATTACCTAAATGTTACACAAAAATTACAGGGATTTCCACGTTCCTGACCTCCCACACCTCCCATAACATCTCACATAAAAACCTTTCATTAGTGTGGCACATCAGCTGCAATGAATATACACGTCCTGGGGCTTTGCCACTAAGCATGGACCATAGTTCTCATTATAGACCACACTCTCTCCCACACAGTTTTACAGGTTATATGCTAATGTAAAGGGACCTATATCTGTCATTGTAATGTCACTCAGGATAATTCCCAAGTACTGAAAAAGCACCTGTATTACAACTGCTTTTCCCTTCCATGCCCCAAAAGTGTCCAGTGGCCACTGGCTCACACTGTTGTAATTTCTTTCATTGCTTGAATCACATTATGTCTACAACAGAATACCATTAAGTCCACTCTAATCCATAGCTCTTCCTCCAATCCTGAGGAGTTTGGGATGGTGATGTCCACTCCACTTCTAAGAGAGAGAGGGGGCTTATATCCCATGGATACGGTGGATGGGATTATCCTGCCTGCAGCTGCAGGCTCTCTCCATTCCCTGGGATGGCCGTAGTCCATCATTGTCTCCTCACCAGGTGACTTGGGTGAGTCCATTGGCTGTAGAGTAGGAATTACAGCTCCACCGAGATTCCAGGCACAGGTGGCACATGGGAAGGCCAGAGTCTCTGGAAGTACACCTATAAACTCCAGCATCACATATAGGTTTGAATAGAAGGGACTGATGGACCATGTGCAGGGAGGGCTTATTTGAGTCCAACACTGTAACTCTTAGGAGCACAGATTCCAAAGTAGAACCTACTGATTAGGCATCAATCTCTGGAGCTATCCCCCCTTATATAGGACCTGAGTGTCTCCAGAGCCTTCAGGAGCCCCTCTGTGTGGGGTGATACCCACTTTGGTGTTCTGTGAGATCCTACTGAAGTGTGCGCAAGCTTTACATCTGGGATGACCTACCGACTCACTTTGAAATCTCTTAGCAACATGAACTCATTTGTCTTTACCTTTTCCCCATTTTATTCAAAGTCTTTTTCCAGTTGTATTGACTGTTGGCACTTGGTATTAATCCCGCGTTGCCAGGGATGCTCATCCCTGGAAGTCATGTCTCACACTGGGGGAAAGGTAATGCATTCATATGCTGAGTTTGGCTTAGAGAGAGGTCACATTTGAGCAACAAGGAGGCTTTCAGGTGGCAACCCTTAGGCACCCCATAACAGTAGGCTAAGTTTCAATTATAAGAGCAAAGACTTGTAAGGATAATCATCAATAAAAAGAACCCATCAGTAGACCCTCCTCCTTTGCCAGACACTGCCCCTGCACTAGGGGGGCTGTTGCTGCTCCCTTGGAGAATGTGGTGAAGCTCTCCAGGCTGGGAATTCAGTATTCCCTCATTTATTGAGTGATTGTCTACCCACTGTGACCATGCCCCAACCCTTGATCATTAAAGAAGGATCTTTAGAATCCTTCAATCAGGGGCAGTGTATATCTTTCCCTGATTTTCAGAAACAATGTTTATGAACAATATGGCTCAGTATTGGTTTCTTTAATGCAGGGATTCTTAATAATGTGTTCATGAGCTTGAATTGGAATTCAAAAACACATTATTCTTGTGGGGACATGTTGGTGTGGGTATGTTATATTTACTAAATAATATAGAGTATAGTGTAGACTTAGGAGTCCGTGATTTTCACATGACTGGCAAAGGGGTCCATGGAATAAAAAATATTACAAGTCTCTGCTCTAAAGTTTCCATGTGATTCGACATAGGTATGTATCTTTGGTGGGAATACCACTGAAGGGATGCTATGTTCTTCCCAGTATATCATATTGGGGAGTGGAGGGGTGCATGGTGTCCAACTGTTCTATTGCTGGTGATGGTAACATGATCCTTTGGATGAAGTATGGTCTTCTAGGCTTCTTCATAGAATTATCTTTTCATTTCTGTAATGAGAAAGTATTTTACAGGGACATATTTGAGACTATGTGAATATACTGAAACTTCTCAAATTTCACCCTGTTTTTTTTAGCATGCATTGGTAATTCTTAACTAAGAAAATTATTACCATAATGTTTGCAAAATATGATTTTCAAACTCAATCATGCCTCTCCATTAGTTGGTAAGCATTCTATTGTAAGAAAGAACTTTCCCTTCTCCCTCAGTTACTATTTATGTGTATTAGTGTAAACACAAAGATTCCTATTTTATTGCTATCTTTAATTATTTTCATTCTCATATTACCTGACTTGATTGCTTGGAACCACTTAAAGTTGTTCCTGTGTCTTTCTGTTATCTCACCATCTTTGAGCACTTCCTTAATTTATGGTGCAATGAGTTCCAAATTCTTTTATTTTCACAGACTTGATTCAACAATTTCTTCAGGAAACTGTTTCTTTCTGAGGAATAATTACAATAATAGTATAATAAATAGTTTTATTAAAATTCTTAGTACATATTTTATTTGGAATGATTTCTGTCAAAAGAAGAAAGAGCTAAGGGGACTTTAAATTTTCTTATAATAAATTCCTTTGATCCTCTTGCATGACTATTATCGCAGTAATACCTCTCATTTTGTAAACTGCTTGCAGGTCTCAGTAGAAATAGCCAGCCAATTAAGGTAACTTTAAAATTTCTCTTGAAGCATCAACCCTACATTTCATCTTAACTTAATACCTCTAATAATAAGACCTCATTTCTTTAAATTCTTGTTTCTGGGCAGAGGTTTTCTTCATAAGGATTTTAGCACATGGAAAGGAAGTTAAAGTGAACTGATTAAGGTATTATAATTGATTTTATAATTATGTTTGTAATGGCCAAAGACCTCAAAATTATTATTTTTTTTCATATCTATTTTCTCAAGATGCACTTCTATGAAAGGGACAGCTAGGCAAACCAGTTTCATTAAATTGATTAATCAAGAACAACAGAAAACCATAATGTTAAACACCGCCATAAATACATTTGACTTGGTCTGTATGTTTTATGGGGTTTAATAATGCATGAGGGATTCTTATCCATGAGAAGTCTCCTCCTAAGGATTCATCCACAAATGTTGACATCACAGTGAAAATACCCAGAAGAGTTAAAGGGAACCACTTGAAAGACCTTTTTATTACTTATTAGGTATGTGTGTATGTATGAATGTATATATAGAGAGACAATTCTGTGACAATTCTATTTATAGTGGATAAAGAAAATACTAGCAAACTAACTTTTTTAAATCGGGGAAAAGTTGCATCCTGCCCTGAATACCCGCCCATCCAACACCCTAAACCAGTAACCCTTCCTTGCCATATTGCCATAAGAGCTATCTCAACTTTGTTCTTTCAACCATATACCTGCAAATCCCCAGTGTTCTCCTAGTCCATCTCCCAACCCTCCCCCCATTACCCTGGACTTTCCAACCCAGCTTTCCCAGTCCACTCACTTGTCAACCCTGTACCACCCAACCCAATAATATCACTACCCTCCTGTCATATCCTTTCAATATGTGACTATGCACTTTCACCTTACCATAGATTATGTCCGTATGGTTGTTGGCTCACAACCTTCTTCTCCCTTTCTATTTCTTGTAGACACTATCTCTCTGAATCTGCTCAATTTCCTTAGTTATTACTAATGAAGTCATGTACTGTTCATGCTTCAATGCCTAGCTTGCTTCACTCAACATAAAGTCCTCAAGATTCATCAATGTTATCCTGTAAGTTAGCACTTTATTCCTTCTTACAGCTGAGTAATATTCTATTCTATGTATATACCACATTTTCTTTAACCATTCATCTGTTAATGGATACCTGGGTTGATTCCAACTTTTGGCAATAGTGAATAATGCCGCTATAAACATTGGTGTGCATATATCTATTCATGTCATTGCTTTCAATTCTTCTGGATATATACCCAGCAATGGAATTGCTAAATCATATGGAAGCTCTATAGTTAGTTTTTTGAGGAACTGCCAAACTGTCCTGCCCAATGGCTGGAACATTCTACATTCCCATCAGCAGTGGATGAGGGTTCCCATTCCTCCACATCCTCTCCAACACTTCTAGTTTGCTGTTTTTTTGGGTTTTGTTGTTGTTTTATTTTCTTTTTGATGCTGTTTTTTTAATAGCTGGTACAGGCAGGACCCCAGATATTTTCGTGATGAAAGGCAAAATGTCAAAAAAAAATTGTAAATATTTTTCATTTTTTTAATACACCAATCTTTTAATTTTATTTTAGTTTTAGTTTTTATAAAATTTGTATGTATTTTATTTCTTATATTTAAGCTTATAATTATTGTTTCATTTTCCTATTAATTGCATTTGGCTATTGTAATGGCTTCATTTTGGAAGAAGTTTTGAATCACAGTATGGTTACCATTGGGGCAGGGGAGGATCATTGTTGTGGGGTGTCAGTGATAGGGGATGCATGGGAGGAAGTTTACCTGAGCATATATATAAGGTATGTAAAAATGTTCAAATGTTCACAGGGCATTGTCACAGTGGGTAGACACTCACATAATCACCAAGAGAATACTGAATTCCCATCCTGGAGTGCTCTGCCACATTATTTAGGGAGCAGCAACAGTCCCCAAGAGCAGGCGCAGTGACTGGTGAAGGAGGATGCTCGACTGATGGGCCCTTGATAATGACAAGTAGGATTATGAGGCTTTACTCTTGATATTGAAACTTAGCCTATTGTAATGGGATGCCTAAGGGTTGCCTCCTGAAAGCCTCATTGTATCTCAAATATGGCCTGTCTCTAAGCCAAACAAAGCATATGAATGCATTACCTTGCCCCCCCCTCATGTGACACATGAATCCCAGGGATCAGCCTCCTTGGCACTGAGGGATTGCTACCAAGCACCAGCTAGCAATGCAACTGGAAGAAGACCTCAAATAAAAGGGGAAAAATTAAGGACAAATGAGTTTATATGGCAAAGAGACTTCGAAGTGAGTCAGGAGGTCATCCCAGAGGTAAGACTTATGCACATCTCAGCAGGATCTCATACTTACAAAGTGTATAGTATCCCGAATAGTGGGGTTCCTGAGGACTCTGGTCAGGGCAAGATATCTCCAGAGTTTGGTGCCTTGCCAGTGGACGCTACTTTGGAGCTTATCCTCCTAAGAATGACAGAGTTGGACTCAGTTATGTCTTCCCTGCACATGGCTCATCTCTCCCTTCTATTTAAACCTATATTTGGTGTTAGAGTTTGTAGGTGTACATCCAGAGACTCAAATTTTGGGCTGTGCATGTGCCAGCTGAGCCTGGAAGCTCAGCAGACTTGCAAAGCCTACTCTACAGCTCACTGGACTCACTTAGAACAATTGGCTGGGAGATGATGATGGACAACAGCCATCACAGGGAACAAAGAGAGTCTGCAGCTGCAGACAGGATAGTCCCATCCATCTTCCCCATTGGATATATGCCCCCTTTCAATTGGAGGTGGAGTGGATGTCACCATCCCAGAATCCTTGGGATAGGGGGAGGAGATATGGACTAGAGTAGACTTACTGATATTCTACTATAGACATACTGTCATTCTAGCAATGGAAGAATTTACAACATTAATGTGGAGTGGCTACTGGAGGCTCTGAGGGCAGGGAAAGGGAAAAATCGATGTAACAAAGGGGCTTTTTCAGGACTTGGGAATCGCCCTGAATGATGTTGCAACTACAGATATAGGCCATTTTATATCATCACATAATATGCAAAACTGTGTAGGGGAGAGTGTATACTACAATGTGAACTTTGGCCCATGCTGAATGGCAAAGCCCCAGAATGCATTTGTTAACTGCAATGAATGTGCCACACTAATGAAGGATTTTTACGTGGGAGGGTGTTGGAGGTGTTGGGAGTGGGGCATATGAGATTCCCTATATTTTTGTGTAAAATGTATATAATCTAAGATTCTTTTAAAAAGAAAAAAAAAATAATTCAATTAAATTTTAAAAAAGAGTAACAAAAACATATGTGCATGCTCACACACACACACACACACAGTGCTCCTGAATATAATTGAGAAAAAAATGAATAAATTGAGGAAAAGATCTAAATGTCTCTCTCATGACACTGAATGTCCTGGTCTCCAGGCCACACCTCCACCTAAGGCAGCTGAGTCTATAAGGTTGCCTGTAGGTCAGTAGGGCTCTGGGATCAGTTTCACTGCAGGCTTATTTACTCATTCAGAATTTCACACTAACATAGATGTATACCTATATCTTTTGGGTTCATATGTAAATAGCATACAATTTATATATTTCATATACATATTATACTTATAGGTACAGAACATGGATTATTTATCACTCTCTAATAATTGTTAATTCCTAAGATACATTGCTATATATATATATATATATATATATATTTTTTTTTTTAACGGGAGGTCCCGGGGATCGAACCCAGGTCTCTCCATATGGGAGACGGACACCCAACCAGTTGAGCCACATCCGACCCTGCTATATTTTTAATTTTATACTCTTCCTTGTCCTATTTTTATTCCTCACCCCTCCCATTCACACATGAACCCATGAAAAATGCATTTTCTGTCCATGGAATCTGAGCCTCTTCCGCAGTTACCCTCCCCTCCTCTGAACATGTCACCTTTACTGATCCCATATGAGTGCACTGCAAGTCTCTGCACCCTCTGAGTTGTCCTGGGTCCTCCCAGATCCTCAAACAGCAGGATTCCATTTCACAGCTCTGATCACCTTTGCCTTTTGGCCCCAAGTCCCAAGGTATAAGAGCTACCTGTTAGCTGCAGGCCACAGCAGGGAAATTGGTGATAAGGATGATAGTAGTAATGGTAAACCACTTTAAAATGCTTTTAGTTCTTGGCAGATAGTTTATTTATAGGGATTTCTGAGGAGAGGAAAGCCAGTTATGGAGGTTTTATATATATTTTAATGAAACAAACAACTGGCATTATTTCATTAATGATATAAGAAACCCATGGAGGAATTTCTATAACAGTGACAGCCAAGTAAGAATCTATGAAGTGTTTTGATTTAACAATAGACTTGTTCTTCTTTAAAATTTCCAATCTAATAAAAAGGATACTAAAAGAATAATAAAATCCCTTACTCTGTTAATATTTTCTACTTGGTCAACTATTTTACATAGAAGGGTATCAGTGAGAATTCCACAGTTTTTTTTTTAAAACAGATAAACCTCTATTATTAAGATATGAATTTATTATTGAAATAACCATGCTCAGAGAATTTATCATCAATTTATTTCTCAGTATGATTTCCATTTCACAGGACTGCTGTGCAAGGATATATATGTAAGTGGTATTTGGAAGTCTTTTAATGAAATAAATTTCTGGTGTTATCTTATAAATGAAGATACTAACAATAATATCTACAATCTCTTTCAATCCCTGCCTCTCAGCAACAATTTTGTTTTGAGGGACTTTTGTGAAAGAGGCAGCTGGCATTGTGATCTTATAATAGCTAATCCCTAGCCATGTTTTAATTTAATAATAACAATAGAGTACAGAATAATAATAAATAATAAAAAACCTTAGAGTACAATCCCTGGTTTGACCAGGGAAGGAAAGTACAGTAACTTTTGGAAGAATTTCCATGAAATATTCAATTGGTTATGATAGCTTTCATGGTTTTATTTCCTCATAAATGATACTCCTGAGTCTTTAATGAGGACATTAATATCTGAACATGTTAAAACCTTTGCATGCTTTGGCAGGAGGTTGATGCAGAAGGTTTCTTTGGAAAGAAGATCTCAATCTGGGGTATGAAGAGGTGAGAAGCATCTTTCAATGATCATAGCACAAGAATGCCACTGATATAATACTGGGTGTGGTCAAGGATGGAAAGTAGGAAATTCTGATCTAAGCCACCTGGAAGCAGCAATAAACATAAGGTTATTCAGGATTCTGGAGAAATCCCTGGAGTCCTCTGAGGAGAGGAAAGCCAGTTACTTTAGTTAGTTTGTATACTTACTATTGTACCAAGTGTACAAACGACAGCTTCCTGCCAAACTGGTAGGGATATATAAGATCAAAGATAGACTTTTACAAGTCTAGCTTGGTGAGTAATGAGATTGATTTAAGGGGCTTATGTGGGGTCCTCATCTTTGGTACTGGGAGAATGAGGTGGTCCCCAGCCAAGCCCTGGCCTACTCCTCATCCTTGGCAGCAGGAGGAGAGATGGCACTTCTCAGGCTTGAGATCCACACTTGCCACCAGAGGAGGGGGGTCTTTTATGGGTATGTCAGTTTGCAGCAGGGGGAAAGGAGCTGCTGACCAAAGAATGCAGTGAATTTGCTCATGAACCAAATGGACAGGAAAACAGATCCAAAAGGGACAGATGTTTTCTGCAAGGCAGAAATGGCTTATCAATATTGGAGTGAGTATAAGGGGTGATTAGGCAGTTTGAGGAAGGTAGATGTCAATAGCTAGGCTTCTGGAAAAACAGGTTAGAATCCTAGTGCAAGACCCACTGATCCGTCACCAATCACAGGGGTTTACAGTTTTAACTATTTAGGGATCTTGCTACTATTTGGAGTGGGGGAAAGAACTTGAAGGTTTGGAGGAGAAAATGCAAAGTCATCTGTGCTACAGCATTCCAGAATTCACCCCCCACTCCTTTGTTGGTGATTAAATAGTGCAAGCTATGGTGGGACATGGGCAGTAAGGTTTCTTTTAAACATGCACACTGACAGTTATGTTCATGGGGTCATAGCTGAGCCCACAGGGACTGGCACATTTAGTGGCTCTGGGAACCACAGTGGGGGGTTGGGTAATGCTCTCTTGCATCTGTGTCTGAGAAACAAATTAATGACCATAGTAATTAATCCAAGTCCAGTTAGGCCTATGCTCCTTAAGGCCCAGCTTGTGGCAACTTGGTTACATCACTAGGAAAATTGGGGTCTTGACTGAGTATATTTGTTACCAAGATGAATATCACAATGCTGGTTTATAACTAAAAGGTGAGAAACTGACATCTTCCACTTCCTGTCTCTCAGATCACTATTTTTGGTATTCCTGAGCTACATGTAAGGAGTCTGATCACTCTGAGACCACCATGCTGCAGGGACTATTAGCACTTGTCTGGTTGACAAGACCAGTTGAGCCCAGCCTTCTATTCATCCCTCCCAAAGCAGCAGAAACATGAGTGAAGCACATATAAACCTTGAGCAGATACCACCTGATTCCATCAAGTGACCATGGTTTAGAACATGTGGAAAAGGAAAATCATCTAGATGAGCCTTTATATTACAATAATTATTCTTGGTAAGATGGGTTATTGCACACAATGTTATACATAATCCAAATCTATAGAAAAGCATGTATAAATGATAATGGCTGATTATTTTGTCAATGTTTGCTCCATCGAAGCTTCAGTAATAAATATAATTCTCATGAACAGATATGAAGGAAAACCGAGGACCAAGTTCCTAATAGATCAGTGTATACATGCATGCACATATTATATATGTATATCTATCTATCTATCTTACATATATATACTTTATATATATAATTTATTTAGAACATATAATAAATTTCCTGAGAAAATATTTGCCAATAATTATCACATAGAATTGGGAATGGAATGTCATATGTCATGGGGGTTTTAATTTTGAAAGTACATTCTTTTCATTTTATGTTGCAAATCCCTTGTCCTCTGCAACACCAAGAGCAGGATTTAGGAAAAATCCAGAGAGCAAAGGAAGTCCAGGAAAGTCCATTTTGCCCTGCCTTATATAGGTGGCTTCATGAAGCATGGCCCCACAATCCCTATCCCCTTAGTAAAATGACTCTATTCCCAGCTTAACATCATGACAATTCACAGAAATAACCTTGGGCATTCTCTAAGAAATCTTCATGATTTATTCACTCATGCCATGTCTCATACAGAGGTCTGAGCCTTCACATTCATCAACACTCATCTCCACAATAACTTTGAACCCTGAATCTGACCCAACCCCAGTCTGTCCCTGCCTACCAAACTTTCCGCAGTGCCTTCTTGACTCCTCTACCAGCAATTACTGAGCACTCCTGTCCTAAGTACTGTCAATTTTCCTAAGTCCTGTCATTTTCCCTTTGAGTAGTAGCAAACTGTCTACACTAAGGGATTTCTGGTGTACATTGAAGAATCTCTGAGGCCATTCAAGGTACTTCAGTCACATTTTAGAGAAGAATGGATATCAAGTGGTGAGAAGACTGAGGAATAGAGGGAAAGAGGGAGAAAGATTTACAGGTCTAAGAGACCAGGGCTGGTCTTCTTCTTTAAAAGGAAGCCAGTCACAAGAAAAAGCAAAGAAGAAGCCCATGAGTTTCAAGTTGGAGGGATGTGAGGCCCTGACAAAGAAGATCTTCCTCAGATACTAAGCAGCTCCCCTGTCCCTCCATTTGTGAACCTACTTTTGCAGCCAAACTCTGACATTTACATAACATACAGTGAGGATAGTGGCAGTGGAGTGTAACATGGATGTGGGGAAAGGAAATAGGATTATTTGATCTGTACAGTCCTACTCTTCCCACAATTGTCCTCAAGAATGATGTAATTCTGGTACCAGACTTTTGAGAGAGTCCTTTTGTGAACAAAAATTCTACGTTATCATGTTTTATGATTTAAATCCTCCCTCAGTGTTGCTGGTATCTCAGAGGACTCTGGTAATTGTGACTAGGTACATCATTATAGAGACTTTCCTAGATGCAAATTTGTCTAACTGTGAGAACAGGTAATTCCATGATTCTATTCTTCTGTAGTCAAATTGCTTGTTATTCTGGTCTGGTTTTCTCATATTTTTGATTATTGGGCCATATTTTCTTCCTTGGAATATAATTTAGAAGAAAGAGTCAATATTTAACTTAGCTGAAATAATACTATATATTCATATTTTTAACATCAATTTTTAGTTATTTCAAGATTAAATGTAGGCAAATGAAGAGAAACTGTAATAACTAAATGTACATTTACAATTGTTATGCACATTTTAACTAAGAATCCATTTACATCGGTACATTTGTCTTATTATGGATTTCTTTCATCATCTACATCAGTTTAAGCACAGTTGTTTCTGGCTTTGGAAAGAAAGGACATTCTTCAGGGAGAGGAAGTGGGAATAAGCAAGGCAGGTCAGGGCAGAAGGTGGCTCATGTAGGAGAGAAAGTAGCATGTCTACTTCCCCACTGCTGGAGTTCATTTTTCTAGGACAGCACTTTTACACAAAGAGCATCTTCTTATGTCTTTTTATTTTTTTTAAATTTGTACATTTAATAATTGAAAAAATAAACAATAATTTAAAAATACAAAGAAAATACATGAATAAAAACACACATTTCTCAATTAAATGTACTGGGTACATATAAGCTTTTTTGAATCATACGATATGTTACACAATGTATTTGGTTCATAGTAATGTAATCATAGAGTATTTGTCCTTTTGTGTCTGGCTTTCTTCACTCAACATAATGTCCTACAGGTTCATCTATGTTGTCATATGCTTTACAAGTTCATTTCTTCTTACATCTGCATAATATTCCATCATGTATATACACTACAATTTGTTTATCCATTCTTTGGTTGATGGACACCTGGGTTGTTTCCAAATTTGGCAATCATGAATAATGCTGCTGTGAACATTGGTGTTCAGATGTCTGTTCATGTCACTGCTCACAGTTCTGGGTATATACCCAGTAGTGGCATTGTGGGTCATGTGGCAAATATATATCCAATTTCATTAGGAACCACCAGACTTTCACAGTGACTGTACATTTCTGCATTACCAACAGTGAATTAATGTTCCTATCTCTCCACAAACTCTCCAATTCTTTTAGTTCTCTGTTGTTTTAATAGTGGCCATTCTGATAGGTGTGAAATGATAAGTCATTGTAGTTTTGACTTCCATTACCATACTCATTAGTGATGTTGAGCATTTTTTCATGTGCTTTCTTTCCATTTGCGTTTCTTTTTTGGACAATTGTCTATTCAAACCTTTGCTCATTTTTCAGTTGGGTCACTTGTCTTTTTATTGTTGTGTTTTAACATCTTTTTATATATCATGGATATTAAACCCTTATCAGAAATATGATTTCCAAATATTTTCTCCTATTGAGTTGGCTGCCTTTTCACCCTTTGACAAAGTCCTGTGAGGTACAAAAGTGTTTAATTTTCAGGAGGTCCATTTATCAATTTTTTCTTTTGTTGCATGTGCTTTCAGTGTAAGGTCCAGGAAACCAACACCTCCTACAAGATCTTGAAGAGTTTTCCCTACATTTTCTTCTATAGTTTTATGGTCCTGGCTTTTATATTTAGGTCTTTGATCCCTTTTGCATCGATTCTTTTATACAGTGTGAGATAGGACTCCTCTTTCATTCTTTTGGTAATGGATATCCAGTTCTCCCAGCACCTTTTTTGAAGAGACAGTTTTGTTCTGTTAACATGAATTTGGTATGTTTCTCAGAAATCAGTTAGCTATAGAGAGAAGGGTTGGTTTCTGGACTCTTAATTCTATTCCATGGATGGATTTGCCTATCTTTATGCCATTACCATGCTGTTTTGTCTACTGTAGCTTTGTAATATGTTTTAAGGTCAGGCAGAGGAATTCCTCCCATGTCAGTCTTCTTTTATACAATACTTTTGGCTATTTGGGTGAACTTTCCCTTCCAAATGAATTTGGAAATTGACATTTTCTAATTCTGTAAAGTAGGCTGTTGGTAATTTGATTGATATTGCATTGAATCTATAAATCAGTTTGTGTAATATTGACATGCTCTCAATATTTATTCTTCCAATCCATGATCACAGAATGTCTTTTCATTTGTTCAGGTCTTTTTATATTTCTTTTAGCATTGTTTTGTAGTTTTCTGCATATAGGTCCTGTACTTTTTTGGATAAAGTAATTCCTAGGTATTTCAGTCTTTTTGTTGCTATTGTAAATGGAATTTCCCCCCTGAATTCCTCCGTACATTAAGTACTAGTGTACAGAACATTACTGATTTTTGCGTGTTGATCTTGTATCCCGTTACTTTTCTGAATTCATTTATTAGCTCAAGTAACTTTGTCATGGACACTTCAGAATTTTACGATTACGGGATCATGTCAACTGCAAACAGTGAAAATTTTACTTCCTCTTTTCTTATTTGGATGCCTTAAATATTTTTTCTTCTCTAATAGTCCTAGCTAGAACTTGAAGTACATTATTGAATAACAATGGTGACAGTGGGCATCCTTGTCTTGTTCCTGATCTTAGTAGGAAAGCTTTCAACCTTTCCCTACTGAGTGTGCTGTTGTCTGTGGGTTTTTCATACAAGCCTTTTTTTTTTTTAAATCAGATTCAGTGTTTTACTTCTAACTTTTGAAGCATTTTAATAATAAAAAAAAAAGGATGCTTGATTTTATTGAATGACTTTTCTGCATCAATTGAGATGATCATGTGTTTTTTTCCTTCAATTTGTTAATGTGGAATATTACATTGATTTGTTTTCTTGGTTTGAACCAATCTTGCAGACCATGAATAAATCCCACTTGGTTGTGATGTATAAGTGTGTTAATATGCTATTGGATTCTATTTGCAAGTATTTTGTTGAGAATTTTGCTTCTATGTTCATTAGAGAGATTGATCTGTAATTTTCTTGTAGTATCTATATCTGGCTTTGGTTTTAGGGTGATGTTGGCTTCATAAAATGTGTTGGGTAATTTTCCTTCCTTTTTAATTTTTGGGAAGAGTTTATACAGGAATGATGCTAATTCTTTTGGAAATTCTTGGTAGAATTCATCTGTGAAGCCATCAGGTCCTGCACTATACTTTGCAAGAAGAGTTTGATGATGGATTGAATCTTCAAACGTGATTGGTTTGTTAAGTTCTTGTATTTCTTGTAGTGTCAATGTAGGTTGCGCATTTCCAGGAATTTGTCCATTTCCTCCAAGTTGTCTGGTTTGTTGGCATATAGTTTCTCATTGTATCTTTTTTTATTTCTATGGGTTAAGTTGTAACTTCCCCCCTTTCATTTCTGACTGTGTTTGTTTGCATCTTCTCTCTCTTTTTCTTTGCTATTCCAGCTAGGGGTTTGTAAATTTTCTTGATCTTCTCAATGAACCAACTTTTGGTTTTGTTGATTTTCTCTAATGGTATTTTTGTTTGCTCTAATCTTTATTAGTTCTTTCCTTCTGCTTGTTTTTCTATTGGCTTAGTGTTATTTTGTTGCTTCTCTAGTTGTTCAGTTAAGTCTTTGAGTTTAGCTCTTTCTTCTATTTTAATATAGGTGTTTAGGGCTATAAATTTCCCTCTCAAGACTACCTTCGTTGTATCTCATAAGGTGTTTTTTTTTTTTTTTTTTTTTTACTTTTTTTTCCCATAAGTTTTGATATGTTGTCTTCTTGTTTTCATTTGTCTCAATATATTTACTGATTATGCTTTCTTCTATGACCCACTGATTATTTAGGAATGTGTTGTTCAGTCTCCACACATTTGCAAATTTACTTTTTTCCTATTAATTATTGATTTATGGTTTCATTCCATTATGATCTGAGAAGGTGCTTTGTATAATTTCAATATTTTCATATTTATTGAAAGTGGAATTGTGCCTTAACATGTGGTCTATCCTGGAGAATGATCGATGGACACTTTAGAATGTATAAACCCGCTGAGTTTGGATGCAGCAGTCTGTATGTTTCTGCTAGGTCTAAATCATTTATCATATTGTTCAAGTTCTATGTTTCTTTGTTGATCATCTGTCTAGTTGTTCTAGCCAATGATGTGAGTGGGCTGTTAAAGTCTCCCGTGATTATTGCAGAGATGTCTATTTCTCCCTTCATATTTGCCAGAGTTTTTCTTATGTACTTTGGGAAACACTGGTTAGGTGCATAGATATTTATGACTGTTATATCTTCTTGATGGATTGTCCCATTTATTAATATATAATTGCCTTCTGTGTCTTTCATAGCTTTTTTGCATTTAAAGTCTGTTTTGTCCAATAATAGTATAACTACCCCTGCTTTTTTTTTGGCTACTATTTGCATGGGGTATCTTTTTCCAAACTTTCACTTTCAGCTGGTTCATATCTCTGGGTCTAAGGTGAATTTCTTTTAAGCGGTATATAGATGGCTCATGATTTCTTTTTACCTTTTTATTTTATAAAAGATACATAGATTACATAAATGTTACACACAAAAAAATTGGAATTCTCATATGCCCCACCTCCCACACCTCCCTCAACCTCCCACATAAACATCCATCATTCATGTGGCACATTAATTGCAATTGATATAGATACATCCTGGGGCTTTGCCATTAAGCATGGACTATAGGTCACATTGTAGACCACAATCTCTCCCACACAGTTCTGCATGTTATGTGATGATATAAAATGGCCTATATCTGTCATTGCAATGTCACTCAGGACAATTCCCAAGTCTCAAAAAAGCCCCTGTATTACAACTGCTTTTCCCCTTCCCTGCCCCCAGAGCCTCCAGTGGCCACTGGCTCCACAGTAATATTGTAATTTCTTCCATTGCTTGAATCACAATATGTCTATAATAGAATACCAGTAAGTCTACGCAGTCCATAGCCCTTCCCCCAATTCTGAGGAGTCTGGGATGGTGATGTCCACTCTACCTCCAATTGAGAGGGGGGCTTATATCCCATGGGGAAGATGGATGGGACTATCTTGTCTGCAGATGCAGACTCTCTCCATTCCCTGGGATGGCCATTGTTCATCATCATCCCCCTGCCAGTTGTCCTGGATGAGTCCAATGAGCTGTAGAGTAGGTGTTGCAGCTCCACTGAGTTTCCAGGCCCAGGTGAAACATGGACAGCCCAAACACGCAAGTCTCTGGGTGTACACCTACAAACTCTAACACCAGTATAGGTTTGAATAGAAGGGACAGGTTAGCCATGTGCAACTCGGAGTCTAACTCTGTCACTCACAGGAGAACAACTTCCAAAGTAGTGCTCACTCACAAGGCACCAAACTACGGAGCTATCTGCCCTGACCATAGGACCTGGATGTCACCAGAGCCCTCAGGACACCCATTATTTGGAGTGATATCCACTTTGGAAGTCTGTGAGATCCTACTGAGATGTGCGTAAGCTTTACCTCTGGGATGAACTCCCTACTCACTTTGAATCTCTTAGCCATATAAACTCATTTGTCTTTACCTTTTCCCACTTTTATTTGAGGTCTTTTCTTTTTCCAGTCACATTCCAGTTTGTGCTTGGTAGCAATCCTTTGATGCCAGGCAGGCTCATCCCTGTGAGTCATATCTCACCCTAGGAGGAACATAATGCATTCATGTACTGAGTTTGGCTTAGAGACAGACCACATTTGAGCAACAAGGAGGCCCTCAGGAGGCAATCCTTAGGCACCCCATAACAATAGGCTAAGTTTCAATTTCAAGAGCAAAGACTTGTAAGCCTAGTCATCAATATCAAGGGCCCATCAGTGGATCATGCTCCTTTACCTATCACTGGCCCTGCACTTGGGGGCTCTTGATGCTCCCTTAGAGAATGTGGCAGAGCTCTCCAGGATGGGAATTCAGTATTCACTCATTTATTGAGTGATTGTCACCCCACTGTGACAATGCCCCATAAGCATTAGAACATTTTGATAGATCTTATATATATGCTCAGGTGAACTTCCTCCCATGCATACCCCATATACGACACCCCAGACCAACAATCCTCTCCTGCCCCAGTTATAACCCTTCTGGGATCCAAAACTTCTTCAAAGATGTAGTCATTACAATATCCAAATACAATTAATAGGAAAATGAAATAATAATGATAAGTTTAAATGTAAGATTATATAAAATTTTTAAAAAAATAAAATTTAAAAGTTGGGATATTAAAAAAATGAAAAATTGAAAAAATTTTTTTGACATTTTGCCTTTCATCACTGCAATATCTGGAGTCCAGTCTGTACCATGGCACCTTTACCCTCTCATTCCCCAGTGTCCCAATATTTTTCATTTTGTTTTCAAAGAAGTTTTAGGTCACAGCAAAGTCACACACAGAATACAGGTTGTCTTTCATATATCCAACATCCTCCCCCTTACCTTCACTCCATATTAATACCTTTTTATATGTGGATGGTAGAATTGTTATAGCTGATGTACAAATAATGAAACACAGCTACCAAATAAGATCAATGGTTTACACTATGGTATACATTTTATACTGTACACTTCTATAAGTTTTGATATTTACCATGTCCTGTGTCGATAACTGTAAGGTAATGCAGAACATTTCCACTGACCACATAATACTCCCTGTTTGATCTATTCTATTTCTTCCTCCACATCCCCCTGGGGTCCATGGTGATCCCCTGGCTTTACTCATTGGATGACAAGATTCATAGTTACATGCAACAAGAGTGAGATCTTGACACACTGGTTTGTGCTCCACTGTTAGGAATTGACCTTGCTCCTGAGAGACTCTTGTCTATTTCTGAACAAATCAGTTCTCCTGGGGATGGGAGTCCAATCCTTCTTGTTGATTATGTGGGTAACCACCCACTGATACAACACATCATGACAGAATGAACACTCACACTCCCTAGAAGCCTGCTCCCTAGAATGCCCTGTCCCGAATGCACCCCCAAACAACACCGTAAACCCGTGACACTTTCTTGTCATATTTCCACAAGAGCATTCCCAACTTTGCATTTTCAACTTCATACCTGCAAATCCCCAGCATTAACCAAGTCCCTCTCCCAACCCTCCTCGCTGTATCCTGGACCTTCAAACCTAATCTTCAAATCTACCCACCTCTCAAACCTGCTCCACCTAAACCAATAATATTACTACTGTCCTGTCCTATCCCTTCAAAACATAACTACACTCTATCACTTTACCATAGATTATGTCCATACGGGTGATGGCTCACAACATTTTCTTCTCTTTCTATTCCTTGTAAACATATCTTCAGACAGTAGTTCTCTGAGACTGCTCAATTTCCTTAATTCATATCAGTGATGTCATGCACTGTTCATCCTGCAATGCCTGGCTTGCTTCACTTAATGTAAGGTCTTCAAGAGTCATCCATGTTATCCTGTGTGTTAGTTTCTTACAGCTGAGTAATATTCCATTGCATGTATGTACCACATTTTGTTTATCCATTCATCTATTAATGGGCACTTGCATTGATTCCAATTTTTGGCAATAGTGAACAATGTCGTTATGAACATTGGTGTGCATATATCTGTTCATGATTTTTATTTCAATTCTTCTGGATATATACCAAGCCGTGGAATCACTGGATCATATGGAAGTTCTATAGTTAGTTTTATAAGGAACCACCAAACTGTCCTCCACAGTGGCTGGACAATTCTACATTCCCACCAGCAGTGGATGAGGGTTCCCATTCCTCCATATCCTCTCCAACACTTATAGTCTGCTGTTTTTTTAATAGCTGCCATTCTAATGGGTGTGAGACGGTATCTCATTGTAGTTTTGCTTTGCATTTCCCTCATAGCCAGTGATGTCGAGCATCTTTTTGGGTGCTTTAGCCATTTCTATTTCTTCCTTGGAGAAGTGTCTTTTCAAGTCACTTGCCCATTTTTGAAATGGGTTGTTTGTCTTTTTAATTTCAAGGTGTAGGATTTCTTTGTATATGCTATATTTGGCTCCTATCAGATATATGGTTAACAAATATTTTCTCCCATTGGGTAGGCTGCCTTTTATTTTCTTGATAGCATCCTTTGAGGCACAAAAGTTTTTAATTTTTTGGAGATCCCATTTATCTATTTTTTCTTTGGCTGCTCATGCTTTGGGTGTGAATTTCATGAAACCATTTCCTATTACAAGGTCCTTTACATGCTTCCCTACATTATCTTCCAAGGCCTTTATGGTCTTGGTTCTTATATTTAGATCTTTAATCCATCTTGAGTTGATTTTTGTGTAAGGTGTGGGATTGTATTCCTCTTTCATTCTTTTGGATATGGATATCCAGTTCTCCAAGCACCATTTGTTGAAGAGGCCATTCTCTCCCAACTGAGTGGGCTTGGTGGCCTTTTTGAATATCAGATGACTCTATATGCAAGGATCTATATTGGAATTCTCAGTTCAGTTCCATTGGTCAGTATGTCTTTCCTTGTGCCAATAACTTGCAGTTTTGACTACTGTATCTTTGTAGTATGTTTTAAGTCAGGTAGTGTGATACCTCCAACTTCATTTTTCTTTTTCAATATGTCTTTGGCAATTCAGGGCATCTTACCCTTCCAAAAAAATCTTGTAGCTAGTTTTTCCAATTCATTAAAAAATACAGTGTTGATCTTTATTGGGATTGCATTAAATATTTGATGTAGACTTCTCAGAGATTTCTATCTATCGGTTCATGTCATCTGCAAATAGTGAAATTTTTTCTTTTTACTTTCCAATTTGGATACATTTTATATATTTTTCTTGCCTTAGTGCTCAAGCAAGGAATTCTAAGACAATTTTAAATAGGAGTGGTGGTAGTGAGCATCCTCGTCTTGTTCCTGATCTTAGAGGGAAAGCTTTTAGGATTTCACCATTGAAGATGATGTTAGCTGTGGGATTTTCATGTATACCCTTTATCATGTTCAGAAAGTTTCCTCCTCTTCTTATCTCTTGCAGTGTTTTTATCAGGAAAGAGTGCTGTATTTTGTCAAATGCTTTTTCTGCATCTATAGAGATTATCATGTGATTTTTTTTCTTTAAATCTGTTTATGTGGCGTATTACATTGATTTTCTTATGTTAAACCATCCTTGCACACCCGGGATGAAACCTACTTGATCATGTTGTATAATTTATTTGATATGTTGTTGAATGTGATTAGCAAGTATTTTGATGCGGATATTAGCATCTAGGTTCATTAGAGATTGGTCTGTAATTTTCCTTTCTTGTACCATCTTTGTTTGGCTTTATAGTTAGAGTAATGTTGGCATCATAGAATGAGTTAAGCAATGTTCTTTTTACTTTTTGGAAGAACTTAAGCAGGATTCGTGTTAGCTTTTTCCAGAATGCTTGGTAGAATTCACCTTGAAGCTGTTTGGTCTGGGCGTTTCTTAGTTGGGAGGTTTTTGATGACTGAATCTAACTCCTTACTTGTAACTGGACTTTTGTGTTCTTCAATTTCTTCTTCCATCAATGTAGGCTGCTTGTGAGGTTCTAGGAATTTGCCCATTTCCTCTAGATTATCATTGTTTGTTGGCATATAATTTTTATAAGTATGCTTTTATGATACTCTTTATTTCTGTGGCATCAGTGATGATATCCCCTTCCTCATTTCTTGTTTTGTGTATTTGCTTATGTTCTCTCTTTTTCATTGATAGTCTGGCTAAGGGTTTGCCAATTTTATTGGTCTCCTTGAAGAACCAGCTTTTGGTTTTATTTTTTTTCTAGTACTTTCTTATTTTCTATTTAATTTTAGTTCTGTTCTAATCTTTGTTATTTCCTTCTTTCTATTTCCTTGGGGGTTAATTTGTTGTTGTTTGTCCAATTGTTCCAGGTATGCAGATAGGTCTTCAATATTAGCTCTTATATCTTTTTGGATATATGCCTTTATGGTTATTAATTTCCCCTCAGTACAACTTTGGCTGGATCCCATAGGTTTTGATAGGTTGTGTTGTCATTTTCATTCATTTCAAGGTAGTTACTTATTTCTTTTAAGATTTTCTCCTTGACCCACTGTTTGTCTAAGAGTGTGTTGTTTAACTTCCATAACTTTGTGTCTAATCTGGCTCTCTGGCCCTTAATAATTTCCAATTTCATTCCTTTGTGATCAGAGAAATTCCTTTATATAATCTGAATTTTTCTGAATTCATTGAGAGTTGCTTTATGACCTAGCATGTGGTCAATCTAGGAGTATGATCCATGTGCACTAGAGAAGAAAGTATATCCCGCTGTATTTTGGTGTAATGTTCTGTATATATTTATTAGGTCCAGATCCTCTAATGTATTATTCAGAGCCTTTGTTTCTTTATTGATTCTTTGTCAAGATGTTCTGTCTAATGGTTATAATGGTGTGTTAAAGGGCCCCACTATAATTGCAGATGCATTTATGCACTTCATATTTTTAGTGTTTGCTTCATGTATTTTGAGGCACATGATTAGGTTCATAACTGTTTATGATTGTTCTTTCCTCTTGCTATTTATCCTTTTTAGTAATTTATAGTGTCCATTTTTGTCTCTTACAATAGTTTTGGATTGAAAGTCTATTTTGTCCAATATTTGTATAGCTACTCTGGCCCATTTTTTGTTTATGTTTGCTTGTAAAATTATTTTCCAGCCATTCACTTTGAGTCTTCTTGAATCTCTGGGTCTAAGGTGGGTTTCTTGTAGACAACATATAGTTGGGTCATATTTCCTTATCCGTTCTGCCAATCTGTGTCTCCTGACAGGTGATTTTAATCCATTAGCTTTCAGTGTTATTACTCTCAATGAATTTCTTACATCAGCAATATTTTCTTTGAGTTTATGTATGTCATATATTGTTGTTGTTGTTTTTCTCTTTTTAGCTTTTTAGTTGTTCTTACACTCTCCTCCAACTCTCTCTCTCCTGTTTTTTTCTTTCAACCTGTAGAACTTCATTTTGTATTTCTAGAAGGGCAGGTTTCTTATTGGCATATGATCTTAAGTTTTGCTTATCTGTGAATATTTTGAACTCTCCATCATTTTCAAATGCCAGCTTTGCTGGATAGAGAATTCATGGATGGAAGTGTTTTTCTTTTACTACCTTGACTATGTCATACCACTGTCTTCTTGCTTCCATGGTTTCAGATGAGAAATCTGCACTTAACCTTGTTGAGCTCTCCGTGCATGTGATGGTTCTCTTTTCTCTTGCTTCCTTGAGTATTTTCTCTTTGTCTTGAGCATTGGACATTTTGACAAGTATATGTCTTGGAGTAGGCCTGTTAAGATTTATACTGTTTGGGATGTGCTGTGCGTTCTGGACATGCACATCCAACTCCCTCAATAGGGTTGGGAAGTTTTCAGCTATTTTTCCTTCAACACTCTCTCTGATCCCTTTGCCTTCTCTTCTCCCTCTGGGATTCCTATAATGCATATTTGTGTAGTTTGTGTTGTTGTTTAAATCCCTAAGTCCCTGGTGGATTTTTTTAATTTTTTTATCTATCTGTCCTAGTATATGTTTGATTTCAGATGTAATGTCTGCCACATCACTAATTTTTTCTTCTGCCTGTTCAAATCTGCTGTTATGTGATTCCAGTGTCTTTTTGATTTCTTGGGTTGTCCCATTCATCACCATCATATCTGTTATATTTTTAGGTATGTCTACAATTTCTTAAAAATATTTTTCCAGTGTCTTCTTAATATCCTTAATCTCTTCCTTCACTTCATTAAGTTGGTCCATGATGTTTGTTTGGACAGCTTTGATTAGTTGCTCAGTATTCTGGATCTCTTCCTGGTTTTTTGTTTGTTCATTGGACTGGTCCATGTCTTCCTGTTTCTTAGTATGGCTTGTAATTTTTTGTTGCCTTCTGGTCATATTTATCTTGATGGTTTTATTCAGTTGATTAGCTTCTCTCTCTGTTCTATATTTTTGTTTAGCTGCTAGTTTTGTGTGTGTGTTAAATTTTCTCTTAGACACTTTGGTTTTCTTTTTATATTACCTTGTTGTTTTCTATGTTCTGTGATATTTTCTCTTTCTTCAATTCAGCATTTGTGGAGTCCTTGTCCAGTCTCTACTATCATCCAGGGTCACCCTACAAACAATTTTAAGTTAGTTCTTCAGACAGAAATGAAAGGACACTCAATGGTGGGTTGAATTACATAAAAATTTAAGAACTCTCATAAAGTCAACCATTTCTCTCATTAAAAATAGCAGTAGTGATGTATTGTGTTTTTGTATGTAACTCCATATTTTATAATTTCTGGAATTCAAGTGCATAAAATTAAAGATCACTTATGGTTGGGAATACACAATGTACAAAGACATAATAGGTAACAATTACAACAAGAAGAGGGGTTTCAGAAGGGAATAGGCACAGTATATGTGTATATGGACTACAGTTAACCATGTAATAACAAGAATCTGTGTTTATCAATTGTAACAAAATTACCATACTAATGGAAAATATTCATGATAATGGGGGGTATAAAGGAACACGTGTTCATTCTGTATGATTTTTTCTGTAAACCATAACAGCTATAATTAAAAATAAAACTGCTACCTGGGAGGAAGAAAAACACTGAATACTGATAAATCAATTAAAGACAAAGTCTGCAATTATATATATATGAGCATTTTCATATATATATATAGCAACCTCCAAAATATATGAAGCAAAAGAT
Source organism: Tolypeutes matacus (assembly GCA_026826555.1). Lineage (NCBI taxonomy): Eukaryota > Metazoa > Chordata > Mammalia > Cingulata > Chlamyphoridae > Tolypeutes > Tolypeutes matacus. The sequence continues at coordinate 449,965 of JAKSZT010000536.1, forward strand.
GAAAAATTGAAGGGGGAAATAAATAGCAGTACATTACTAAAAGGATAATTCCATACACCACATTTAATAAAGGACTGATCCTTTTGACAGAATATCAATAAGGAAAGAGGGAAATATAAAAGGTTAACGATAAGGAAAATAAGTGAGGGATATACAGAAAGTCTCTATTTTCTGCAAGAATTTTTTGTTAAACCCACTGTTCTAATAATAACATAAATCACATGAAAATAACTACTAAATTCATGGTGAAATTTGTTTCAAGAGAAACATAAACTTAAGAAAAATTGTCTCTTACACATGAGCTAGAGAATTACCCAAATACTTACCAATCAGTCTGAGAGGATTGTAGATATTGATGAATGTGGCTTATTTTAGAATTGTAAATCTTTCTGTGAACTAATATTTTCCAGTTGAAAACTACTTGGCAATTCTTGCAGTACTATTTATTAGTTTTTGAAGACATTTTATTGAGATATATTTCCATATCATGTGCTCTGGCCAAATCCTAAAAAGAAAGTTGTTTTTTTTTTTTTTTAAATGCAGTTAATAAGACTTTTAATATAAAATTGAAAAATGAAAGAGAAGCAAGTTAGAAAGAAATTACAAATTTTAAAAGAAAGTGTAAGTTATCATCTGCTAAGCCTGGAGTACCATGTGACTGTCCTACTATGGCCACCAGTTTCCACTGTGTCCCTCGGCCAGTGAGTGGTTCTGCTTGACCCGGGGTGGGTAGCCAGTGGCTCTGTCAGGCAGTGGGGTGCAGGAGGCTGCTGATGGGATGGCCCATGCCAAGGTGGGGTGGGCAAAATGGTGGATACCTGTCAGGCCAGCTCAGAAGGAGTGACTTTTAAAGGACATCCCCAGGGATGGACCAGACCCAAACACACAACTGGGCACCCAGACTCCTTGTGTGTATGTTGGGGTGAAGACTACCTTTATCTCCCCTGGATTCCTGGGGAACCCCTGGCAAAATCATGGTCAACACTATTGAGAGCACCCACACCTCCTTTTCTCTAAAATCACCCAAGAAACCAACATTGGGGCTATGCCACAGAGATCTGAGTGCATTAGAGCCATGGGGACATTGCCTGAAGCTTAGACAACAAAACCTTCCTACTGGTATCTCCACCCTGATCCCACCCCTCTCATGGAACCAAGTGGGTGCCATTTCTCAGGGAGTGCTTTGACTTTTTGGCGGTAGCTTTTGCATTACTATGCTCCCTATGCCACTGGATCCTAGACTTGCATGAGCACAGACCACTGCAGGAAATTGGATCTGCCAGTCTTTCCTAGTTGTTAAAACATTCCATGGGGAAATGCAAACTGGAACCTCGGGAATCTGTATGCCGCTCTACACCTGGTAGCAAGGGCATAAGTCATAAAATCAAGAATAATGCACATGCTTTTTGGGATAGATGGGAAGAAAATAAAGAGAAAGAGGCAGAAGCAATATTCAATGGTATAATGGCAGGAAACTTCTCAGATGTAATGAAAGACATGTGTATGCACAATCAAGGAACAGTAAGAACCCCATACAGGGTAAAATCATAGAACATTATGCCCAGACACACAGGAATTGCACAGTAAAATGCCATGGTTAAGGAGAGAATGAAAGCTGCAAGAGTAAAGCAACGTGTTTCCTCCAAGTGAGTCCCAATAAGTTCAAGCAACAATTTTGCCATAGAAATCATGAAGACAAACATCAAGAAGGCAAAAAGACAATATAAGAGGCAATAGTTCAAGGGTTCACAGAAAACGAGACACTTCTAATAGTATTATATCTAGTGAGACAGGTTACTGAAAATGAGTGGAAAATTAATATGGCATCTGCATATTAAAACAAACAAACAAACAAAAAAATCCTGTGGGAATTTTCCACCACTTGTGCTGCCCTACAAACAATTTTAAGCATATTCTTCAGAGAGAAATGAAAGGACAATCAACGGTGGGATGAATTACATAAAAATTTAAGAACTCTTATAAAGTCAATCATTTCTCTATTTAAAAATGACAGTAATAATTTATTGGGTTTGGTATGTGACTCCATATTTTAAAATTTCTAAAATTCAAGTGCATAAAATTAAAGATCACCTATGATTGGGCATATAAAATGTATGAACACATAATATGTAAGAATTAAAACAAAAGGAGGGGTTTCAGAAGGGAATAGGAAGAGTATCGGTCTATATGGACTACAGTTAACCCTATAATAATAAGAATCTAGGTTTATCAGCTTAAAAATTACCATACTAATGGGAAATATTTATGATAAGGGAATCTATGCATGTATGGGGGAGTATACGGGAACACTGTTCAATCTATATGATTTTTCTGTAACCCATAACAGATATACTTAAAAATAAAGCTGTTGCCTAGGATGGGGCAGGGAGGGGATGAACAGTTGAAATACAGGGGCTTCTTTGGGATTTGGAGGTTGTCCTGAGTATCGTTGTGGCAACGGATGTAGGCCATTTTAAATCAGCACACACCATTCAGAACTGTGTGGGAGAGAGTGTGGTCTATGATGTGAACTGTGGTCTATGGTTGGTGGCAAGGCCCCAGGATGTGTTAGTCCATTGAGGGTGGTGGGCCACACTTGTGGGAGATGTTTGTATGGGATGTGGTGGGAGGTGTGGGAGGTGGGCAACATGGGAATCCCAGGGGGTTCTGTGTAATAATTTCGGTAATCTAAACACCTCTTAAAATATATTTATAAATAAATAAATAAATAAATAAATAAATAAATAAATAAATATAAAAGAAAAAAATGTTGAAAAATTGAAAGGAGAAATAGATTATATTGCTAATAGGAGAATTCAATACACCACATTCAATAAAGGATTAACCCTTTTGACAAAATATCAATAAGGAAAGAGAGCAATATAAAAGGTAAACGATAAGGAAAACAAGTGGGGATGCAAGGAAATTCTCTATTTTCTGCAAGAATTTTTCATTAAACCACTGCTCTAATAATAACATAAATAAAATGAAAATAACTACTAAATTTGTGGTGAAATTTGTTTCAAGAGAAACATAAACTTTAGAAAAATTGTCTCCTACACATGAGCTTGAGAACTACCGAAGAATTTACTAATCAGTCTAAAAGGATGGGAGATATAATAAATGTGGTTTATTTGAGGATTGTAAATCATTCTGTGATCTGAAATATTTTCCAGATGAACACTATTTGATGATACATATTGAATAGAATAAAAATGTATTAAAAAAATAGAGAAAATAAGCCAGGTTAGATGTCATATAATCCATGATAAGTAATACTCTGTAAATGAGGAAACATTTAATGTTACTAATAATTCTGACATCACTGAAATCAATGATGACATAATTCTGTGTTGTATATTACAAACTATTGGACCAAATAATCTGCAAGAATGACATCCATTACTGGTTTAGTGATTTTATTTTCATTTAGGGCATATTCATTTCTGGATTATCAAAATCTTATTTGGGAATTCTTCACATATTATGGGAATGAATTACCACAGATAACACTCAATCAACCCCTACTTTTCTGTGGGAAGAAAGCTCAAAATCTTTTTCAATAGTACCCCCTAGAAAATATTATGTACCCAGATGGTCTATTTTAATTCACGACTATGCATGAGAAAGTGCAAACATAAAATGATGTACCTGTCCTGCAGTCCTGGGTAAATTAAAATCAGGTGTTATTTTCTATGAAGAAATTTACAGAATCCTGATCATCACACCACACTTTCCATAGGCATCAGGGCAAGCAACCAAAAAGCAAGTGTGGGAGTGGAGAGAGTGGCAGAATGAGAAGGAACATGGAGAAAAATGTCCAGAAGGTCATGGTGGATCATGTACAAGGGCATTAGAGCCTTTGCTGCTCAATCCAAAGAATGGATTCCTGCTGTTTTTAAATCCACCTGAAGCAAGGCTACCACAGCTTTTATACTAGGTCATAACCTCTCTCAAGGAATTGCAAATAACTACAAGGTGTCAGAGGTGGCATCAGAAGAGAGATGAATTAAACTAGTATTCCTAATAAGAATCCTAATGAGATTACTCAGAAAACCTCCTTGTTTGCAAAAGGGCCCCCTTAGACTTTGGTCAGCCAAGGTTTGAAGAAGAAATGGCCACAAAAATGAGAAACATTTACAACACAATGAGGAGGCAGTCTAAGCAATCCCACATGACATGGGATAATCCATATTTACCCAGGGATGCAAATCCTATTAAAGGCCTGCTAAATTAGCCTGCAGGTCCTTGGTTCCAAAATGGCTCCCAGCAGAGTTGGCTGAAACAAGTAGAAGCAGTCTTCACATGGTCTATATGGGTCCAGGGAAATTGGACCGCCAGGTGTTGCTGGTTGTCTGGCTTTGGGATTCGGCTTGCCCCTCCTACACCGTGGGAATCCCTTGAGGTTGTGGCTTGAACATATCCACTGCCAAATTCTTTGGGTTGGGGGGACAGAGGGGCATATGGGAAGGAATCTTTGGAATAGAATTCTCCTAAAGTGATGATCAGTCTAAACAGAACACAAAAGAATGAATTCAATAGAATCTTTTCTTACAAACAGGGTCAGGAAGCTCTAATTCTGTTTTGAGGTATTGGGCCAAATATAGATATATTATGAATAAACCAGGAGTCAAATTGATGATTATGGGTGAAAGATGTAAACACATGAGAAGCAAGCAAAAATGGGCAGTCTCAACATCAAGCATTACAGGTTGATACTGATGGGAGAAGATGAACAATTTGTGCTAAATATATACTATGGACCATGCTTAGTGGTCATAGTCTGATGATATTATCTCATAATCTGTAACAAAACTTCAATCATGTTGTGGTGTTTTGGTGCAAGGCTGCTGTATGTGGAGTCTTCCCATGTGCATGATTTTTTCCTAAGTTCACATTCTATAATAAAATATACTTTAAAAAATAATAATAGAGTGAGTTGGAGGAAATTACATTAAATGTGTGATATGGACTCTACTCAATAATAAGATTTTGGTGATATTTTTTCATCCACATATTTGATACCTTTCAAATAGAAAAAAAACATTTAAAAAATATCTGGCCTAATGCAAATTTTCAAAATGACTCTTAATATCATTTTAATATTTTTTTCCCATAGAATTAATCAAAGATAAATGCACAGTACTTTAAAATGTAAGATTTTTAGGTAGCTAATTTGAAAAGTAGTCTTTAAACATGAGAGTCCTCAATTTCATTTACTGGTGAATGCAATTGGTACAAAAATTTCTGTATAGTTTTTAAAAATTAATTAAATACTGGTAACTTTAACTGGGAGAATAATGATAAGCTAGTTCCACATGTTTTTCTCTGATTTTTAATATTTGAATAAGCCCACTTTTGACTCAGTAATTTAGAGGAGATCTTTGTAAATTAATTTATGAATCTGTCCTTTATTGTTAAGAAGCTCTAGTTCTTGTTTCACAGAAAGCTTTCCTGATTAGTCTCATAATTCTGTGAGTTTTTCTCATGTATATAGGGATACTGATGTGGTTATCCATATGTAAATAAGTGCTCTTATGTCATATTCTACTTTGAAAGTAGACCAGACATTTTACCAGATTCCTCCTACAGACTCTTCAAAAAAATGTCTCTCTTTTCATTGTATTATTTTAGGATACCTTGTGACTGTGGTATCCAAAATATTCCAGTCTTCTGGATACCTTCAGGTCAAAAAAGAGGAGTGGGGCATGATCTGCAGTCCATCTGAAACATAATCAGTGAACAGAAAGACACAGGTTTTGATGATAATTTTTAAATAAATGTTCTGGCTATTTTTGCCTCAGGTTCCCAACCAATGATGTGGCATCATGAGAAATGAAAAGAGAATTAAAATTAAGATGTTTAGGGAGAAATTCATGGATCTGTTGTCCTCTAGCAGAATGTGTCTGAGTGCTGACATGGGCCATCTAGGGAGCTTTCTTTAGGTTGGAGATACTTTGCTTAGCAGCTCTGACACATGAGGCAGCTACAAAATGTATTCAATATATATTAGCAAGCAGGTAGTCATCGCTGTGTGATATGACTTTGTATTCATTTTGAGGAGCTCCAAGAAAATGCTAAATGAAATAATTTATCATTTATTCTCTTCAAGAGTAAATGCAAAGCTACATGGCTTCCTAACACTGGCATGGCCACTGCAAATATAGAATTCAGGTGAGAGGAACAGATATAGTAGGAAATGAGGGCAGAGCAGTCCTTGGGTCTGAAACAGTCTATGATCCCTGTGAACAATAGATGATGGTATCCACCAGGAAGCATTTGAGCTCATCTGTTGTGGTTCTACACTTGAATGTGTCCCAGTGAATTCCAAAGTTCTTTATCAAAGGGTGAGGAAAACCCCAGTTTTCAAGTCTGTCAGGAAAAAATCCTATCTTGTTTCTAAGCCCAATCACAACCCTTGAAAAATCATCAGAGAATGATTTTTCCCCAACACTGACACATTTTCAAGAAAGCAATTATCCCAGATACAGAAACTGAATGTTTCTTGTGAACACTGAATGTTGGCTTCCAGAGTTGCCCTGTGACTTGATCCTTATGACTCTAGCTAGAAATGTACTGCTTGCATTGAATTACTGAATTCAAGTGGACATGGCAGATTTCACATGAGATGTCTGGTTCTAGAGTCCTGGCCCCTGATGGCCATTTTGCATCTTTAATCTTGATCTGGGTCTACAATAGGACATCACTGGACCAACCTCTCACATGACTGAGTTTCAACTGTTATCTTGTGTTTGGATTCTGTGTTATGTGACTTTAGCCCTGAGGGTAATTTCATAGCCAGTTTGCAAAGTGAAAGAAGTAGAGATTTGGGTATGGGAGAGTGGGGGTAGGATGATTTTTTCTTCTGAATCACAGACAGCACCAGGAGTACCACTTGGGCTCTTGGAGGGGGAAGTGACTGCTCCCAGTGGTGATACAGGTGTTGTGCCAGATTTGAGGAGAAGCAATCTTCTTCCTCAGCTTGATGGCTGAATATTGGTGCTGATGGTTTGAACTTCGATTGATAGTTCTCCTGATTCAAGACTTGGGTATGAGATTTTCTGAAAGAATGACCATGCCCCAGGCCCCTCCCACCTTTACTGCTTGCCCAGAGTCTTAAGGTTTTTGGGAGCTCACCCCTGGACAGTGATTGGTTTCAATTTTGCAAGCAGCCCATCATTTCTCTTAGTAGCAGATAATAAAATATTTCTTTGTGTGAACAAAAATATAGTAGACAAATATATATAGAACTTCAGTTGCAAAGCAGAGAAATACAAATATATAAATTATGGCAGTTTTAAAAGAAAAGTATAACAGCCAAATGATGTCCAAGTTAGTTTTAGAAGCAACTTGGTTTTTATCATTGCAGTTTCATTCTCTTTTTCTAAATGTCGTAGCTACAATTTTGTAAACTAAATGTCTAACAACAAAGAGATATAAATTCAATGACCATACTATATGGTCCTTAGATTTAAAGCAGGAAGGGCAATTCCAACCCAAAACACACAAAGGAAACATAGGCATGGCCTTTAACAAAAGTCACTTGTGAACAGTTTTTCAACTCCCTCCTCTTGGAGGCAGTGAGATGGAAAGAGACATTCTAGGTATGAAGGAATCAAGAAATACACATTCACTATAATTTCTTTGGCTTTATGTGCAATTTAGGGAAGTTCAACTAACACCATTTTGGGGGAAGTGTGGTGAGGAAGAGGCAGAGGACAACATTCATTTCCATGAATATTTCTGTTTCACTTTGGTAATTTTACAATCATGGGATAATTGAATACACTATAAAGCATTAGCAATCTGAATCTTAAGAACGTATGCATTAAAACTAGATGTTTAAAAAAACACTCAACATGTAATATTTTGGGTAATCTAAACACCTCTTAAAATATATGTATATATATATATATATAAATAACATTTTTGTAAGCAAATACACATATATGCATACATATTTATATATCATTTTGCAAATGTTTGTATGTATTGTGAGAATTTTGATTTTTACCCATAAAAAAAAAAAAAAAAAAGAATATTGGATAAAGAAAATGCAGTCCTTGGATGGAAATTATAACTTTAAATGCCTGTCAAAAAAGAATAAATGTCTCAAATCAAAAAAAAAAAAAATCACTCAACAGCTAGAGTTTGCTATGATATGGTTCCTATCAAGGTAACTATGGTCAGAAGTTGCTTAATAGGTTAGAGGCTTGTAGAAGGACAATTATGAAAGGATGAAGAGAAATGAAAGTCCTGAGATGCATGACAGACACTTGTTATTCTGAACATAACATTATAAGCCCCCTCCCATCTGAGATATTGTTATACATTGTGCTTTCCAAGCTGCCACTATTCATCCAGAGACCCATTTCCTTACTAGACTTACTATACCCCCTTCACCTACCCCCACAAAACTTGACTTGGCAAGAATAATTTGTGGAGGGTTTTATCTCAATGATTTCTGCCACCAATTTCCTCAATTATTCCTTTCCACCTGACTGAAGTTAAAAATGCAATGAAACACTGAAATGAAAATCAGTTCTCTTGGATTTACAGACACATCAGAAGAAAAGATATTTAAAAAATAATTTGTAGAGGACTTAATTACATAAGTCCTTAAAAATACTCAAACATCTTACTGTAGCATAAAATGTGATCCTTCAGTACACTAATTGGCATAATAAGTCAGAAAATTAACACTACAACAACTTTATACTTTGTCCTTTTATGTTTTCATGTACATGGGACCTAGTTTCATAGTCATTAACCTGAGCCTCCTGGCAATAAGCCAAACAAATAATTTATGCTTCAAAAAGGCCGACTTCATTTTTGTGTATATAATTTTTGTATTGCATTTTACAATGGTAATAACAAAAGCCTATTTTTTCCAAAAAGCCATAACACCATCAGAGCTGGTAAACATTAACACACAGAAATACATCCAAATGGCTTAAGAGGAAAGCTAGCAAACATTGATTGACTGCCCTCAAGAGTGGAAACACCAATTTAAAGGATATAGAAAGAAGGAAAGTACATTTAAGCCATTTCCAGTGGCAAAATATAGGGTAAAATGAAAAACCAGGAAAGGTTAACATCTGTTAAGATGCCAACAATTAAACAGATTTTATTTTGACATGAATTTGATGTTTTAAAAATGATCCTTAAACAGATATAAAAATCTGCCCATCATTGACCCGATTCCAAAATCAAGGGTCAGCTTCATTTCCTGAAGAGGATATCAAAGGAAAATGCATGCATCTGTAGCCCTCCACCCCACCTCTGAGCATCAGGCTGTATTCTGAGTGCCACCCCTATCAACCCAGAACCTGAAAGTAGCCCAAGCTGGAAAGACAGGCCAGAGACCAGGAGTCTGTGTCCCATGGGTGCCCAAGTGTTCCCACAAAGTATTCTCCAAGTCCACCCTGCACACATACCAAACCCTTGGGAGGATAAGTGAGCCATCACACTCCTTGTCTGTTCTTCTGGCCTTGGGTGCCCCCTACAGGCCACTTTTGTAGGAACACATAATGTTGACCCTACCTGCCATGGTAGACTTGGGATGGGTGTGACCCCATTGGGGGTGGGATGCCCTTTGTCTTCAGCCTTTGTGGGATTTGGGCCTACTGGTATTGGAGGACGGGTAGAGCCCTGGTCCCTAAGATTATGTGGCCTGTGGCCAGGGATGTAGGTCCAAAGGGAGCCCAGCCTTCCAGTCATCCCCCCTAAAACACCAGACCAGTGAGTGAAGCCATCAGGGCTTATGAAACCTGACCTGACACCACCTGAATTCCATCAAGCATCCCAAGTGATACCACATGGAGAAGAAGAATCACCAAAGTGAACTTCTGTATTCCAAGGAGACTGATGGGGAAAATGGGTAAGTGTACACAGCCAATATTACAAATAATATAATTGTATAAAAAAGACATGCAATTACTATAATAGCAGGTGATTTTTTCCATTATACATTTGTTCTCTTGAAACTGAGATATGGGAGAAGACTGAGGACCCAAGTTCCTGTATAGATCAATATATAGATATAAATAACACATGTATATATATATTAATTACTTAGAACATTTCAATAAGTTTGCACAAGAGAAAATATTTGCCAATGATCTCATAGAAGTTATAATGGGGAGGTCATACAGCAAGAGTGAACTTTAATTTCCACTTTATATACTTTTCACAGCATGTTCCTCATAAGACTGTTCCTTTGTCCTCCAATCCATATTCTTTGAAGATACCCTAAGTGTCTCTGATCAGTCTCTTGGTTTCATTAACTGCTACATACTTTCAGAGAAATTTCTCTAGAAAGAGGACTCTTTCCTCAGTTATAGGAAAGTTATCTGAGCAGGTTCTCTGATCAGATAATCTGTCAGGTAGTGTTGGTTTGATTTAGATTTTTTAAATATGGATAATTTTGTGATTTTTATCCCATTCTCTTCCTCAGGGTATAAATAATTTTGGGACAATGGTGACAAAATATAAATTTCTAGATAAACATTATATTTATTAGACCACTCATCCAGTCTGATAGTCAGCAAATAATCATTTAATGGTACCATTCAAGAAAATTGAAACTGCTTAACTAGAACTTCCAGCTATTCTTAATGGTGTTAAAAACAATTCAGCCCAAATATGAATTGCCTTAAAGTTTGCTTATGATTTACAAACAAATATGTGTACGTCAGTGATGTTGGTTAAAGTGGAAGTTTGCTGTGTTTGTGAAATTTAGTTTTTACAAATTTATTTTCAGCAAATTGCTAGTAGACAATGTACTGTGTTCAGTAATTCAGAATTCAGAATCTGACACTGTAGAGAAGACAATTTTGTAGATGCAAAGATAAAACACATGTCCCTATAGAATCCAGTATTTATAGGCCCAGCTCACTTATTCTTAGAATTACATTCATACATTCACCTTCTGCAAAAATTTGAAGTAAATTAACATAAAGCTAGCAAAGTGCATGAATTCATTTATGTTTTCTCAAAATTTTCATGTCCTTTCCTAACATCTTTTGAGTAAGGAACCTCATTAATGTTTGTATTCCATTCCACTTAAGCATAGTTTAAAATGATATATTTTCCTTGTGTCCATTTCCCCCTGAAAACTTGTTTACACACACATACACAGACCATATTTTATGTCTAAGATGAGTAGGTGAATGCAAGGAGCCCATCCACAGGTCCAGTTCTGCTTCAAATAGAGCATTTGGGCTTGGGGATAATTACTTAAACTCTCTGTGTTATGTTATTGGAAGGAAAAAGATAAAAACACAGAATTTTAAAAGATGGTTTTAAAATTCCTAGATGCCAAGTGAAAATGCCAATCTTAAAAAGTCATATATTTTGTGATTCAATTTATATAACACTCTTGAGATGACAAATTTATAGAGATGAAAACAAATCAGTGTTGCCAGGGATTAGGAATGATGAAAATGTGATGGGAATCTGAGGAAAATTGATAAGAGGTAAGGACTGAATAGTTCTGTACCTTGAAGACATAGTGGTTAGATGAACTGACACTTGTGGAAAAAATGGAAAAGAAAAAAGAACTATGCACACATTGTATCATATCTATTTCCTGGCTTGATATTGTTGTATAGTCATGTCAGAAGCTACAATTACTGGAAACTGGGTAAAGGGTATATGGGACATCTCTGTATACTATCCTTGCAAACACCTCTGAATCTATAATTATTATATGGGGTGGGGAAGCGGGGGTGTTTGGTATCTGGGAGTCTCCGGCACTCCGTGTGTGACTTTGCTGTGACCTAAAACTTCTTTGAAAATTAAATGAAAAATTGGGAGACAATGGGGATTGAGAGGAGGAAGGTGTCATGGCACACCAGACATCTGATAACACAGTGATAAAGGGAAGGAAAAAAGGGAAAAAAGAAGAGAGAAAGGAAATAAAAATGAATATATATATATATATATATATATATATATATATTTTAAAGGCATTTCCTTTGCTTTTTTGCTCATTTTTTGAATGTCCCAATCCACTAATTATATTTTATTTTGTTTTG